>JAIUZE010046549.1:0-35599 GCA_022085475.1 Heliosperma pusillum
ACTTGTTAATTTAGTGTTTAATAAAGATCTATGTAACATGCATGCAAATTAAAATGCATAATAAAAAGTAAGAAGAAATTTCCTTACATTGGGAAATTTCTGTTATATGGGCACAACAAGAAACACCTTTCTTGTTGATCTTGTGCTATAAAGAAATAGATGATCCTCCTTGTAATCTTCAAAGTAGAAGACCTCCTTTAAGAAGCACCCAAGAGAAAACCCAAACTAATCACTTAGTTTTTTGACTAGAAAACACAAGTGATATGATGAACTAATATTAGTTTTTATTACTACTCTAGTAATAGGAAATATTAGTATTTGAGAGGTTTTTAGAGAGATGAGGATTTTAGTGAGATAAGCACAAAAAATAAGAATGAACAAGCAACCAAAATGAACAACAAAGTTGTCCTTTTAAGGACACTATGGTCCGGCCATCATAGCCTATGTGGCCTCTTATTTTTGCTTAAAATAATCCCATGCAAATTGGTTGAGTGTAGAGGTGAGAAAGGTTAAGATCATGTGTCATAAACATGACATGATAACAAGATGTAGTGTAATACAAGAAACAACAATCATCATGTTGTACACTACCAATTTTCGGAACCCACTAGTGTCATGTGGTCCATTTTGATTTTTGATATTTGTCCCACAAATACTTATAATCATATGATTAATTATCTTGTATAATTAAGAGTTAATTTGATCATATAAAAATTATATGACTCAAATCAATAAATAATATACACTTAACTTTTAAGTGATATTTTATCATTATATCAATATATAATGGGTCCCACAATGCCTAGTTAGTTTATTTTACAACTCCTTATAAATATAATTAACTAATCACCTCTACCTCAAATTTATAATGCATAACCTCCCTAATTTAATGAGTTAACTATTATCCTTCATTAAATCTTATTTAATCGTGATTAACAAAGACGTAAAATTTTATTCAGTCATTATCCGTTAAATTGACTAATAAACTTATCCGGAATGAGTTCGTAACGCAATTTTCCAATAAATAACTCTCGTTACTAAACAATATATCCAAATAGATATATAAAGTAACTATTAAATAATGTAGCGATACCCAATAATTAGTTCTGTTTGTGGTCTTCGTCCTATCGTGTGACGATACGGGGTCCCAGTTTGATTACCGGCCGTCATACGACAATAACGTCTAACTCTAGTCAGCTGACCGTTATCGATTTACGTTAATCAACTGACGTGGAGTATCAAAATACTAGTCATCCCACTAATATTCCAAAATGACATTTATAATATAAATGCACTATTGTGGAGGACACTTGCTCCAACATCTCTATCACAAAGTTGATACATTTGATTCACTAATGGCTCAAAAATATCCAAGAAGAAACAAGATTGATGGTCACTCGGGTGCCTCATGGAGTCATATATATTGTAAGTTAACCTTTTTCCTTCAAATTCCATAGTCAAGCACCCGTTTGAAACATCGATCTTGGTATTTGAAGTTTTCATAAACGGCCTACCAAGAAGGAGAGGGGTGGCACTAGAGCTAGATTCCATATCTTAGACGTAGAAATCCGCCGGAAAGACAAGATTATCGACTTCCACTAGTACATCCTCTACCATGCCCTTGGGGTAAACACTAGACCTATCGGCAAGTTGAATGACTACCCCGGTTTTAGACAACGGTCCTAAACCTAGGGTCTCATAAATAGATAAAGGCATGACATTTATAGAAGCCCCAAGGTCTAGCATGGCACGTTTAAAACTTTTCCCCCCAATAGTGCAAGGAATAGTGAACATGCCCGGGTCTCCACATTTCTTGGGTAAATTTTGTTTGAAAATGGCCGACACATGTTCACTCACCCTCACCTTATGGGTTCCCTTCTTTGGATTTCTCCTAGGTGTACAAAGTTCTTTCAAGAACTTTGCATACCTAGGGACACTATTCAACAAGTTAAGAAGCGGGATGTTTACCTCACATTTCCGGAAAGTCTCATATAAGTCATTCTCCTTGGCATATTTCCTTGTGCTTATCAACGCACTAGGAAATGGGACTTCCGGTATGTACTCCTCCACTTCATCATCTTCAATAGTGTCTTTGCCCTTCATTGAAATGTCTCCCTTGGGGTCCTTGCTTGTGGATGCCCCTTTCTCATTCTTCGATATCTCTTCTTGACCAACCACCAATTCTCCTTGGTCTTCAATCTCAATGGTTTCCATCTCAATATTCTTCATCTTTTCCTTTCCTTTGCCAAGGGGGTTTACTTCCAACTCTTTTCCTCCCCTCAATGTCATGGCACTAGCATTTTCCCTTGGTGGGGGAATGGTTTGAGATGGGAATCTTGTGGAGCTTGAGGCTTGGGATTTTGACAAATTTGAGGCCATTTGGGATAGTTGGGTTTCCAAGTTGTTCACCCTAAGTTGTTAGCCTCCCTATCCTTCCTTGCTTCCTCTCTATCCCTCCTTGCCTCCTCCCTATCCTTCTCTTGATTGGCAAGAAGTGTTTGCAAGATGTCACTTAAGTTCCCTTGAGAAGAAGAATTCCCTTGATTTGGATTTTGGTTTGGTTGTCTTTGAGATTGAGAATTACTTGGAAAATTTGAGTTGTTGGGTCTTGGGTTGTTGTTGAAATTTCTTTGGGGATTTTGGTTGAAATTGGTGTTTCGGTTTTGGGTTGGATTTTGGGCTCTCAAGTGATTGAATTGACCATTTTCAAAACTCTTTTACTTGTCTCCTCCCCACCCCAAAAGATCACGATTTCCCACTTGGTTATACATTCCTCCACCACTTGGGTTTCTAGCATTGTAATTCCCATACCCCATGGCAATGACACTCTCCATGGTGGCTCCTTGCTCAATCATGATGTAACATGTATTTGTAGCATGTTCACCTCCACAATAAGAACATTCAAGTGGTTCGGGGTGTTGAGAATATGAATTACCTTTGTTAACAACCAAGTTGGATACCAAGCTTTTAAGTTCACCCATCTCTTGCATGAGTTTGTGATTTTGAGAGGCATGGGAATCTTCCATGGAAGATACATTCCTAGAGCTTCCTCCCCTTTCATTCTTCCTCCCGTAGCTTCTTGTGTTCATAGCCAACTTCTCATTAATGTTGTTGGCCTCGGCGACATTAAGTGTGTCAATGCCACCTCCGGTGGCGGCTATAATCATCCATTGGTCGTTTTGGCATAATCCTTCATTGAAGGCCGTCAATAGATCATCCCCCGACATCCCATGATAAAGGCACCTTGCCACGAGGCTTTTGAAACGCTCCCAATAGTCATAGAGAGTTTCCCCCATGTCTTGCTCAATGGTAGTGATGAGCTTCTTTGAGTGGTTATGCCTTGAATCCGGGTAGTATTTCTCAAGAAATTTCTTCTTCAAACCCACCCAAGTATTGACGGAATGGGCCGAAAGACAAAATAACCATTCCTTAGCGGCATCTTGTAGAGAGAATGGAAATGCCCTAAGTTTAAATTGGTCTTCGGTCACTCCTTGAGGGATGGCCCCTTGGCATATCATGTGAAATTCGGCCACGTGCCTATTGGGATCATTCCCCACCATTCCATGAAATCTTGGCAAATTATGAACAAAGAACCCCTTTAGCTCGAAATTTACATCCCCCATGGGAGGGTATGCGATGCACAACGGTTGCTCTTCATAGTTTCTTGCCCGGATTTCACCAATAGTTCTATTATCTTCCCTTTCGGGTGGGTAGATGATGTTCAAGGGTGGTGGTCTCCTAGGAGGTGACTCAAACACTTGCTCTTGTGGTTCTTGAAAAATATTGTTCCCAAACTCCTCTTCACTAGGCTCCCTCCCAAAGGGTCTCCTATAGAGGGGATTCGAAAACAACCAATTGGAAATGCTACTAGAAGCCGGGTCAATGTCTTGGTCACCAAGTCCCTCTTGTGACCTAGGCATAAACTCTAAAACACTTCAACACACAATTAGTAACTTCAACACCAAGTAACCTACAAACAATACAAAAAGAAATATTTGAAAAACAATCTAAACAAAGTATGACACTAACAAGAGTTTCAACTTGATATTTAGCTATATTGCCTTCCCCGGCAACGGCGCCAAATTTGATAGGCTAAAATACGGTGTCGTTAATTCCTCAAATTAGCTAAATCAAATAACAATTTATAAAACCAAATCTAGACTCAAACCAACCTAAATAAAAGGGTAGTAAGGGTAAGAAAAGGATCGAACCCAAGGGAAAGCGGTATTAGCTAAAATAATCTAATCTAGACTCTTGCAAAACATCAATTGACAAAATTAATGACTCTAATCACAAATTGAGACACTAATTACTAATTTAAGATACTAATCAAAACAAAGACTTAGATTAATTACAAACTATGATATTCACAATGGAAAACATGTAGATAACAAATAAGGAGAAAGTTTTTCATGAGAAATGATTATCAAGTCTAAAATTACCAACAACAACTAAATACTCAAAGATTCAAATAAGGAGAAATAACTTAGTGCAATCATCCCAAGTTCCCCCACAATTAACATAGTAAAGACCCTTCTTTCCTTCCTTTCTATAATTATCTATTACAAACTTCTAAGAACTAGCCACAAATGAATTAAACCATCCATAAATGACTCAATACAACTAAACCCATACTTATTAAAACATAAGCATAAATAAAGATGCAAGATTTAAGCACAAACCCATAGAAAAATGCTAGAATCATGTAATAAAACATTAAACCATGTCCTAAATACAAAATAACCCAAATTCCACTCAAAAGATTCCAACTTTTAAACCAAAGTTACAATGTTTCAAGTTGCTTCAACAAATACCAAGACAAATCAACCAAATTCATCAAGACAAAGCAATTTAATCAAACAAACAATTACTAAGATGGTTAGCCTTAACAACAATTCATTCAACAATGAAATTCAAACATAGGAAAATGAAATTAAATAGAGAAGGAAGGATTAAAAGGTCTTACAAAGCTAAAAGGGAAGAACTTGTTCAAATTACACTAAGCAAAGAAAGATTAGCTACCCATAGTCTTCATATTACAACCAATTTCTAAGTAAAAACCTATTACAAGAGCCAAAGTTGAAGAACAAAAGTAGAGAATTCTAAGGAAAATATATTGTTGAATGTTGAATGCTTCATCCCCCTCTCTCTCTTCAGATTTCTTCTTTTATACCCTTGGTCCGTAAACCTAGGGGCCTTCAAAGGTGGGCTTCCAAAAGACAAGACGAGAAAATGAGAAAAACCCGTGCTGAGAGATGACGCAGGCTGCGTCCTACGACGCAGTATGCGTCGTGCTGACGCAGGCTGCGTCGTGCTGACGCAGGCTGCGTCGAGCACTGCCAGTTTTTTCCCTTGTTTTCCTTCTTGACTTTCGTTGACCCAAGGATATTTGACCCCGCCTTGACTTCCATTGACCCATTGGGCTTGGTCTTCATACCTTGGTGATTCATTGCTAGCCCACTCCAATTTCCGGGTTTTTGGGTCTCGGGTTTTCGGGTTTGACTTTCATTGACTTTCGGGATTTGACTCTCAAAATTGACTTAAAGTACTAAATACTAACATTATTACAAAAACTAAAATTAACATAAAACAAAGCTAATGACCCGTAAAAAGTAGAACGAAAGACTCTAAAAATTACTACTAGACACGACAATATTTGACGTTGTCAAACACCCCCACACTTGGACTTTTACTCGTCCCGAGTAAAACTCGAGATTAGCACAATTGACACGAGCCCAACAAAGTGTGTGTGGAGTTATTGACCTCTCTTTCCTCACTACACCCTTCTTATAATCTCTCTTAAACAATCCACCAATGACAAAAACAAAACAAAAAAGACTCAATTCTTGTGACACTCTTCTCTCACTCCCCCTCCTTATATCATCCCTCAAGACTAAAGACACGACATGCCACCTACTCCGACTCAAATCAACTCCTCCCTCCTTATAGCTCCAAATAAAGTAGTATGACCGTCTTTGCCTTATCCCAAGGCATAGCGAGATGGTCTTTCTCAACAACCTCCATACAAATCCACTCCTTATATCACCCCCTTATTACTCCACTAATACAAATCATGGTTACTTGGTTGGCCCCAAACTTCACAATTTGCACAACCAAGCGACCACCAACATAAATCCACCAATTTGAAACAAAGTTTTGTGACTCAAAATAAAAATAAATGGGGTCCTAAGCTAGCCTCCTTCCAAATTCCTCCTTATCACTCCCTTCTTATTCCTCCAAAATCCTCATCATAGGAAGAATTATGCTCAAAATATTTTTCATTTTTTTCATTTTTCCATTTTTTTTTCTTGAAAATCCCTCATTTTGCCTAAGGTGCCCTTTCGGGTTTTCACCTTAGCTTTTCCTTTCCTCTCATTGGTGGCTCGCAACTCGATTCTTCATTTTGCCCGGAATGCCCTTTCGGGTTTTCATTCCGTCCTCGTCCACCTTCCCAATCTTGCCTAGGTGCCCACCCTTGTGGGTTTTCACCTTGCCGGGATTTTCAATTTTTTTTCTTTTCTTTTTCTCTTTTTTTTTTTCTTTCTTTCTTTTCAAAATAAAAACAAACACAATACAAGGCATCAAAATAAACTAACTATGTCCTCGGTTTATCGAAATGAGAAGAACCCGAGGCACCTCCTCGGTTTCTCCTCCTTCCCCTTGCTTCTCTAATCCTTCTTCTTCGCTCCATGCCTTCATCAAGGACTTCTTGAGTGTATGGAGTTGGGTAGCCCGGGTTTTGTTGCATGGACATCCCAAAGAGAGAGCTAGCTAAGCCATAGACGTCCTCTTGTGCCACCGCATCCTCATAGGAGTCTTGAATATAGGTGTGGTGGCGCACATTTTGAACGCTAAAGTGGCTCGTTGCTTGCTCCCTCCAAGCATTTTGGGTGGCCCACATTTCATTTTGTTCCCGCCATATTTTATCTTGTTGCTCTCTCCATAGGCGGGCTTCCTCTTGCCCGTCTAGCATCCTCCTCCATTCCTCACTTTGAGCCCTCTCGGCCTCCGCTCTCAATCTCTCCCTCTCCTCCACAACGTTGTGCCAATCATCGAAAGTCTCAAGCCTACCTCCTTGAAGTTGTTGCCAAGTGTTTGAGGCATCCACCCTCCCACTAATGTGCGCCAAGACATCATTGGTGCTAGCAAAATAGTTAGCCATTTGTTGTTGCCATGGCTCCACGGGTGTGCTAGAACGATCCTCCGCATCAAACATGGGGGTGTCGGTATCATGGTGGCTTTGGAATGGTGATTGGAAATGGAATGGTGGTGGTGGTGGTTGTTGTTGTTGTTGTTGTTGTTGTTGTTGTTGTTGTTGTTGTTGTTGTTGTTGTTGTTCAAAAATTGTGGTGTGGGAAGATCCTTGCTCAAATGCAAGGATCTCGATCTCCTCTCTCAAATGCTCACTTCCCTCACCACCCTCTCTCCTTCCCCTCCTTCTTTGCCTCAAAGGCACTTCCTCTACCTCCTCCTCTTCCGCACTACTTACCCCCAAACTTTCCTCCCTAGGACAAATAAAATCCCATGCCGCGAGACCTCTAGGTAAAGGATTGCTTTGAGGTCTAGGCAACTTCATGTAGCTTAGCCCGTCACTTCCCAACCAAAACCCTTTCAAGGGTTGCTCCTTGCTAGTCTTAAACATATGCACTTCCTCTAGCCCAAGACGGTTGTACCTCGTCAACCCCCTACAAATGTTCACCGCTTGGTCATTACCGATGCCCCCCACATAATGCCTTACCAAGAAAGAAATCACCCCCCCACAATGGATGCTTGCCCTTGCCGATTTTTGCCTATGCTTGATGAAAGCCCTCAAAAACAAATCGGCCCAATCCGGGATCCCTACCCCCTCCGGAAGCATAGTCCACAAACATAGCCGGATATTCTCCGGCACTTTGGTGGGCTCTCCCGCGGAGTTGAAAATGGTGGTGAGGAACCTAGTAATTAGGCGGAGTACGGGGTGGGTGATGGCTGACAGTTTGGCATCCTTAGACGGGCCGTGGTCATCGGCAATGTTATCCCACATCAAATGCATTTTGCCCCTTGGGCACCTAATGTCTACGGGTTGCTTGGTGATTTTGAGGATTTGACGGATTTCGGAAGTTGGGGCATCATGCCAAGTTTGGTTCAATCGGAATCGGTAGGCTTTCTCCTCACCTTCGGGCACATCCAACTCCGACAAGGTTGCTAGAAACTCGTATGCGAAACTCCTATAGGTGTAATCCCAGGAGTTTGGCTCGACATAAGCCTCTAGCCCTACTTTAGCTAGCATGTCCCTTGTCAAGTTGAACATGCCTAAGGCATGGAGGGTGGTTGGGCAAAAGAATTTAGTGGCTACAAGAGGGTGAGTGGATATTTGATCCCAAATTTTCTTATATTGAGCTTGCAACCTCTCATAGCCCATAAACACCGCTTCTACCTCGGTGTCGGGCTCACTCACCGCGGCCCTCTTATTTTTCCCTTTGCCGAACAACTTGGAGATCTTTGGTGCCATTTCTGCAAAAATTAACAAACAACACACTACAACATTAACAAGCAATCACTCGAAAGGTTTTTCACTCAAGCAATTCGACAAACACTTGGTGTGCAACAATTTCTACACCTCAAAAAGCTAGTGTTTGTTGAATTTCTTTACCTTACTCAGAAAACTTTATCCAATCCTTACTACACAATCAAGCAAGGGAAAAGGGGAACTCAACCTAAGACTAAAGCTAGCCTAATTCGAGCAAAAACTTGAAGATTAATGAAAAAGTCGAGTATGAAGTTATACCTTTGCTTTTCCACAAGATTCAAGCTCCTTGATGATTAGAATAGGTAGGAATTCGACAAATAACCTTAAAACCCCAGCAAAAGACCCGAAAAAAACCGAATTTGAGGGAAAAAAATCTAGGTTTTTAAGACGGATTTTCTGAGATTTTTGAGTGAATGAGATTGATTTTGGGGTTATTGAAGGGAGAATAATGATTAGGATGAAGAATTGGATTGATTTTGATGAAAGTTTTGGAAGATTTGAGTGAGAAAGAGGGATTTTTGAGGGATGGGGGTTGGGTTAGGGGTCTTTTTTGTGAAAACTGAAAGAGGAAGATGAGGCTTTTGTTTTATGAAGAACACGGGTAAAGGGAAAACAAAATACTGAAATCCTCTTTCGACGCAGGCTACGTCATACGACGCAGGCTGAGTCGTGACGACGCAGGCTGCGTCGAGCACTGCCGGATCACCTTGCCTTTTGCACTTAGCCAAAATTTGGCTAAGTGTTCCAAACATCCCCACACTTGCAATTTCACTCCAATGGCCCATAATAACCTCCAATATCCAAATTCCATCGATTCCCGAACTTTTTATCCGTGGCACGCATCCCGAGGCGGCCAAAAACTCACAAAACTTCACAAAACCGTTAGTAACTTCAAAAAATTTTGTTTTATGCAATGTCTAACTAGCTTAAAACAACTTAAATGCTAAGATTTAACAAAGAAACTTCAAAGAAATATTCACAAGGATAGAGTATGTACATGTTTTGCCGTTTATTTAGAGTCGATGGCTCGACTTAGCTATTTCAAGCTTTTCAACTTTGATAAATGGGGTCTTCAAGCAAGACCTCCTCTTCCCCCTCCCGGGCACATCCTTTGAAGTAGTGTTTGAGACGGTGGCCATTCACTTTGAGGAGCTTTCCATCCCCGGGCCCCTCCACTTCTATAGCTCCATGAGTAAACACTTTCTTGACGGTGTAAGGTCCAAACCATCTTGACCTCAACTTGCCCGGAAAGCGCTTAAACCGGTTTTGGAACACAAGAACTTTATCACCTTCCTTGAAAACTCTACGGTTTATCATCCCATCATGCCATCTTCTTGTTTTCTCTTTGTAGATGGAAGAGTTTTCATAAGCATCTTGGCGATTTCTTCAAGTTCTTGTAATTGAAGCTTCCGGTGCATACCGCTCTCATCTTGGTTTTGGTTGAAAGATTTGATAGCCCAATAGGCTTTGTGCTCAACCTCCACGGGGAGGTGGCAAGCCTTGCCATAGATGAGACGGAATGGGGACATGCCAATGGGGGTTTTGAAAGCGGTCCTATATGCCCACAATGCATCAACTAGCCTCTTACTCCAATCCTTTCTATCCGGATTAACCGTCTTTTCAAGTATTCCTTTAATTTCACGGTTTGAGAGTTCGGCTTGCCCGTTTGTTTGTGGGTGATAGGCCGTGGAAATTTTATGATTCACCCCATACCTCTTGAGAAGGCCTCCAATCACCTTGTTGCAAAAATGGGTCCCCCTATCACTAATGATAGCCCTTGGAAAGCCAAACCGAGAGAATATGTTCTCTTGAATGAAAATGGCTACTACCTTGGCATCATCGGTGCGGGTAGGAATTGCTTCAACCCATTTTGATACATAGTCCACCGCCAAGAGGATGTACAAATAACCACCGGAATTTGGAAAAGGGCCCATAAAATCAATTCCCCACACATCAAAAATCTCACAATATAGAAGAGGTTGTTGTGGCATCTCATTTCTCTTTGTCAAATTCCCCACCCTTTGACATCGGTCACAAGTTTTTACAAATTTGTGGGCATCTTTGAAAAGGCTTGGCCAAAAGAAACCGCATTCAAGCACTTTTCTAGCGGTTCTTTGTGGCCCAAAATGTCCTCCACAAGCATAGTCATGACAATGATGTAAGATGGAAGGGATCTCACTCTCGGGCACACATCTTCTCACAAGTTGATCTTGGCAAAACTTCCACAAGTAAGGATCATCCCATGTATAGTACTTGGCATCGGATTTGACTTTGCTCTTTTGATGAGAAGAGAAATGGCTTGGGAGCCGCTTTGTCACCAAATAGTTGACCATGGTAGCATACCATGGCTCCTCCACTTGTATAGCATAAAGTGACTCATGAGGGAGACCTCCTTCAACCTCCTCAAGAGGGCATGATGGTCTTCCTTCATGGTTTAGCCGGCTCAAATGATCCGCCACCACATTCTTCACTCCTTTCTTGTCTTTTATTTCCACATCAAATTCACTTAGAAGAAGGATCCATCTCAACAACCTTGGCTTTGCATCCTTCTTTGCCACAAGGTATCTAATGGCGGCATGATCGGTGTAGATGATCACCTTTGTGCCCAAGAGATAAGATCGGAATTTTTCTAGAGCATAAATCACACCAAGGAATTCCTTCTCCGTCGTGGAATAGTTCTTTTGAGCATCATTCAAGAGGGTAGAAGCATATTGGATCACATGGGGTCCCTTGTCACTCTTTTGACCCAAAACCACTCCCAATGCATAGTCACTTGCATCGGTCATGATTTCAAATGGAAGATCCCATCGTGGTGCTTGAATAATTGGTGCGGTGACCAATCTCTCCTTCAAGTCATTGAATGCTTTCCTACATTTGTCATCAAAAACAAATTCCGCTTCTTTGTGCAAAAGCTTGCATAAAGGGTTAGCAATCTTGGAAAAATCCTTAATAAATCTCCGGTAGAAACCGGCATGTCCTAGAAAAGACCTAATGTCTCGGGTGTTAGAGGGATAAGGTAAAGTTTTTATGATGTCAACCTTAGCCTTATCCACCTCAACCCCCCTTTCCGACACTACATGTCCTAAAACGATGCCACTAGTCACCATGAAATGACATTTTTCGGAGTTTAAAATGAGATGAGACTCTTGGCATCGCTCTAAGACAAGAGCAAGGTGTTTTAGACATGCATCATAGGAGTCCCCATGGACGGTGAAATCGTCCATGAATACTTCTATGATTCGTTCTACATAGTCGGAGAAAATACTCAACATGCACCGTTGAAAAGTTCCCAGTGCATTACACAAACCAAAGGGCATACGACGATAAGCAAATGTACCAAATGGGCATGTGAATGTGGTCTGGACTTGGTCCTCGGGTGCGATTGGGATTTGAAAATACCCCGAGTAACCGTTAAGGAAGCAATAGAAAGCTTTCCCCGCTAATCTTTCTAACATTTGATCAATAAATGGTAGCGGGAAATGGTCTTTCAATGTTACCGCATTCAAGCGGCGTTAGTCAATACACACTCTCCAACCGGTTTGTGGTCGGGTGGAGACCAAGTCTCCTTGTGCATTCTTGACTACCGTCACTCCTCCCTTTTTGGGTACGACTTGAGTTGGGCTAACCCAACGAGTGTCGGAAATAGGGAAAATGATACCCATTTGCAATAGCTTAATTACCTCTTCTTGCACTACCTCCGCCATGGGTGGATTGAGCCTCCTTTGGGGTTGTCGGACCGGTTTGGCATCCACTTCAAGCCGTATCTTGTGCATGCAAGTCACCGGGCTTATCCCTTTTAGGTCCGCTATGCTCCACCCAAATGTTTCCTTATGCTTTTCAAGTAGTGATACCAATTTGCCTTCTTGGTCCTCGGTGAGTGTGCTTGAAATGATAAGTGGTAGGGTGTTCTTGTCCCCTAGAAAGATGTACTTCAAATGGCTTGGGAGGGTCTTCAACTCGACCTTAGGAGGTTGGATAATGGAAGGGAGGGGCTTGTGGAGTGGAATACTCAAGGCAAACAACTCGGACAAGTTCGCCAGTGCAGGACGCAGGCTGCGTCCAGTGACGCAGGCTGCGTCGTACGACGCAGGCTGCGTTGTGTGACGCAGGCTGTGTCGAGCACTGCCTTGCCCTGTTTTCAGCATCTCTATGACGTTGAGCTCCTCATATGTTTCTATGGGATCTTCCTTCTCTAAGTCTTCAAGACATTCCTGCACATCAACGGCCAACAACAAGCGCAAACCTTCCTCTTCCATAGGGTTAGTTAAAGCTACCTCGAGTGGGTCTCTATCACAAAGTTTATACATTTGATTCACTAATGGCTCAAAGATATCCAAGAAGAAACAAGATTGATGGTCACTCGGGTGCCTCATGGAGTCATATATATTGTAAGTTAATCTTTTTCCTTCAAATCCATAGTCAAGCACCCGTTTGAAACATCGATCTTGGTATTTGAAGTTTTCATAAACGGCCTACCAAGAAGGAGAGGGGTGGCACTAGAGCTAGATTCCATATCTAAGACGTAGAAATCCGCCGGAAAGACAAGATTATCGACTTCCACTAGTACATCCTCTACCATGCCCTTGGGGTAAACACTAGACCTATCGGCAAGTTGAATGACTACTCCGGTCTTAGACAACGGTCCTAAACCTAGGGTTTCATAAATAGATAGCGGCATGACGTTTATAGAAGCCCCTAGGTCTAGCATGGCACGTTTAAAATTCTTTCCCCCAATAGTGCAAGGAATAGTGAACATGCCCAGGTCTCCACATTTCTTGGGTAAATTTTGTTTGAAAATGGCCAACACATGTTCACTCACCCTAACCTTATGGGTTCCCTTCTTAGGATTTCTCCTAGGTGTGCAAAGTTCTTTCAAAAACTTTGCATACCTAGGGACACTATTCAACAAATTTAGAAGAGGGATGTTTACCTCACATTTTCGGAAAGTCTCATATAAATCATTCTCCTTGGCATATTTCCTTGTGCTTATCAAAGCACTAGGAAATGGGACTTCCGGTATGTACTCCTCCACTTCATCATCTTCAATAGTGTCTTTGCCCTTCATTGAAATGTCTCCCTTGGGGTCCTTGCTTGTGGATGCCCCTTTCTCATTCTTCGATATCTCTTCTTGACCAACCACCAATTCTCCTTGGTCTTCAATCTCAATGGTTTCCATCTCAATATTCTTCATCTTTTCCTTTCCTTTGCCAAGGGGGTTTACTTCCAACTCTTTGCCTCCCCTCAATGTCATGGCACTAGCATTTTCCCTTGGTAAGGGAATGGTTTGAGATGGGAATCTTGTGGAGCTTGAGGCTTGGGATTTTGACAAATTTGAGGCCATTTGGGATAGTTGGGTTTCCAAGTTGTTCACCCTAAGGTTGTTAGCCTCCCTATCCTTTCTTGCTTCCTCTCTATCCCTCCTTGCCTCCTCCCTATCCTTCTCTTGATTGGCAAGAAGTGTTTGCAAGATGTCACTCAAGTTCCCTTGAGAAGAAGAATTCCCTTGATTTGGACTTTGGTTTGGTTGTCTTTGGGATTGAGAATTATTTGGAAAATTTGAGTTGTTGGGTCTTGGGTTGTTGAAATTTCTTTGGGGATTTTGGTTGAAATTGGTGTTTCGGTTTTGGGTTGGATTTTGGGCTCTCAAGTGATTGAATTGGCCATTTTCAAAACTCTTTGACTTGTCTCCTCCCCACCCCAAAAGATCACGATTTCCCACTTGGTTATACATTCCTCCACCACTTGGGTTTCTAGCATTGTAATTCCCATACCCCATGGCATTGACACTCTCCATGGTGGCTCCTTGCTCAATCATGATGTAACATGTATTTGTAGCATGTTCACCTCCACAATAAGAACATTCAAGTGATTCGGGGTGTTGAGAAAATGAATTACCTTTGTTAACAACCAAGTTGGATACCAAGCTTTTAAGTTCACCCATCTCTTGCATGAGTTTGTGATTTTGAGAAGCATGAGAATCTTCCATGGAAGATACATTTCTAGAGCTTCCTCCCCTTTCATTCTTCCTCCCGTAGCTTCTTGTGTTCATAGCCAACTTCTCAATAATGTTGTTGGCCTCGGCCACATTAAGTGTATCAATACCACCTCCGGTGGCGGCTATAATCATCCGTTGGTCGTTTTGGAATAATCCTTCATTGAAGGCCGTCAATAAATCGTCCCCCGACATCCCATGATAAGGGCACCTTGCCACGAGACTTTTAAAACGTTCCCAATAGTCATAGAGAGTTTCCCCCATGTCTTGCTCAATGGTAGTGATGAGCTTCTTTGAATGGTTATGCCTTGAATCCGGGTAATATTTCTCAAGAAATTTCTTCTTCAAACCCACCCAAGTATTGACGGAATGGGCCGGAAGACAAAATAACCATTCCTTAGCGGCATCTTGTAGAGAGAATGGAAATGCCCTAAGTTTAAATTGGTCTTCGGTCACTCCTTGAGGGATGGCCCCTTGGCATATCATGTGAAATTCGGCCAAGTGCCTATTGGGATCATTCCCCACCATTCCATGAAATCTTGGCAAATTATGAACAAAGAACCCCTTTAGCTCGAAATTTACATCCCCCATGGGAGGGTATGCGATACACAACGGTTGCTCTTCATAGTTTCTTGCCCGGATTTCACCAATAGTTCTATTATCTTCCATTTCGGGTGGGTAGATGATGTTCAAGGGTGGTGGTCTCCTAGGTGGTGATCTAGGTGGTGACACAAACACTTGTTCTTGTGGTTCTTGAAAAATATTGTTCTCAAACTCCTCTTCACTAGGCTCCCTCCAAAAGGGTCTCCTATAAAGGGGATTCGAAAACAACCAATTGGAAATGCTACTAGAAGCCGGGTCAATGTCTTGGTCACCAAGTCCCTCTTGTGACCTAGGCATAAACTCTAAAACACTTCAACACACAATTAGTAACTTCAACACCAAGTAACCTACAAACAATACAAAAAGTAATATTTGAAAAACAATCTAAACAAATTATGACACTAACAAGAATTCAATTTGATATTTAGCTATATTGCCTTCCTCGGCAACGGCGCCAAATTTGACAAGATAAAATATGGGGTCGTTAATTCCGCAAATTAGCTAAATCAAATAACAATTTATAAAACCAAATCTAGACTCAAACCAACCTAAATAAAAGGGTAGTAAGGGTAAGAAAAGGATCGAACCCAAGGGAAAGCGGTATTAGCTAAAATAATCTAATCTAGACTCTTGCAAAATATCAATTGACAAAATTAATTACTCTAACCACAAATTAAGATACTAATTACTAATTAAGATACTAATGAAAACAAAGACTTGAATTACTTACAAACTATGATATTCACAATGGTAAACATGTAGATAACAAATAGGGAGAGACCTTTTCATGAGAAATGATTATCAAGTCTATAAATTACCAATAACAACTAAATACTCAAAGATTCAAATAACGAGAAGTAACTTAGTGCAATTATCCCAAGTTCCCCCACAATTAACATAGTAAAGACCCTTCTTTCCTTCCTTTCTCTAATTATCTATTACAAACTTCTAAGAACTAGCCACAAATGAATTAAACCATCCACAAATGACTCAATACAACTAAACCCATACTTATTAAAACATAAGCATAAATAAAGATGCAAGCTTTAAGCACAAACCCATAGAAACATGCAAGAATCATGTAATAAAACATTAAACCATGTCCTAAATACACAATAACCCAAATTCCACTCAAAAGATTCCAACTTTTAAACCAAAGTTACAATCTTTCAAGTTGCTTCAACAAATACCAAGACAAATCAACCAAATTCATCAAGACAAAGCAATTTAATCAAACAAACAATTACTAAGATGGTTAGCCTTAACAACAATTCATTCAACAATGAAATTCAAACATAGGAAAATGGAATTAAATAGAGAAGGAAGGATTAAAAGGTCTTACAATGCTAAAAGGGAAGAACTTGTTCAAATTACACTAAGCAAAGAAATATTAGTTACCCATAGTCTTCATATTACAACCAATTTCTAAGTAAAAACCTATTACAAGAGCCAAAGTTGAAGAACAAAAGTAGAGAATTCTAAGGAAAATATATTGTTGAATGTTGAATGCTTCATCCCCCTCTCTCTCTTCAGATTTCTTCTTTTATACCCTTGGTCCGCAAACCTAGGGGCCTTCAAAGGTGGGCTTCCAAAAGACAAGACGAGAAAATGAGAAAAACCCGTGCTGAGAGATGACGCAGGCTGCGTCCTACGACGCAGGCTGCGTCGTGCTGACGCAAGCTGCGTCGAGCACTGCCAGTTTTTTCCCTTGTTTTCCTTCTTGACTTTCGTTGACCCAAGGATATTTGACCCCGCCTTGACTTCCATTGACCCATTGGGCTTGGTCTTCATACCTTGGTGATTCATTGCTAGCCCACTCCAATTTCCGGGTTTTTGGGTCTCGGGTTTTCGGGTTTGACTTTCATTGACTTTCGGGATTTGAGTCTCAAAATTGACTTAAAGTACTAAATACTAACATTATTACAAAAACTAAAATTAACATAAAACAAAGCTAATGACCCGTAAAAAGTAGAACGAAAGACTCTAAAAATTACTACTAGACACGACAATATTTGACGTTGTCATAGGCCACACTAGGACATGTTTTTCTTTTTACGTTTTTCATTCTCGTTTGCTTTCCATCACATGATAGATAATTGCATCATATTCCGCCTAAACCAAACCACCTAATAAAATGCATGAAAATGATTCATATATATTGAATAATTTTAATCATGGACATAAAGATGTTACTCGCTTTTAGTGCCATCACCTTAGTTAAATCATTCTCGAGTTGCTAGACATTCGTTCACTTAAAATGAATTTAAGTTAAGATGATGGGACATTCCCCTATAAATTAAAATTGAGACTAGTCTTTATAGGGAAAACTACTATGAGCCCCTTCTTCGTCGGAAGTCATAATATGACCCCTTCTACGTTGGGTAAGTAGTGAGTGTTGACCTATTTTATCTCAACATTATAGTACGAGTAATATCTCGTGATTATGATGGACTAAATATAGAATTTACAGAAATTTATCGACCAGGAATTCTAAAAGTAGAATTAGCCAAGAGGTTGGCTTATCAATTTACAGAAATTGAGTCTTGGGATCATTTATATAATTCTTGAGGGAGGTCAATTGTATAAATGCACGAGTCATCGAATTAAAAAGTTTTTCATTAGACTCAAATTTAAAACGATGAAACTTATCATATTTATTTTCTTTTTCCACAGTCATATATTCAGATATAACTGCTAATAACAAATGGCTGGCCATACTGATGACCCAATGCCAAGTGCCACGCTCGGACGTGAGTCCTGGCTTAAGATGTTCATGGACACTATGAATCAGTCAACGCGACTGAAGAATAACGGGCCCAACTTTGCGGACTGGGAGGCGGCATTACGGAATGCTGCCATTGCTGACGGTAAGCTCAAGTACTTGACTGAGCCAATACCGACTAACCCAGGCCCCAATGCAGGAGCAAATGAATCACTTGCTTATAGTGATTTCGTAATGGAGGCAGGTGCGATAAAGAACGTACTCAACTTTTCAATGGAATCAAATTTGCAAAGGCGATTCATTGCCCAAGGTGCAAACAAGATTTTCACCACGCTCTCTAACGAGTTCTCGAAAGCTCCGAGGATCGTTAGCTATGAGCATACATGTCGCTTCTTTGAAGCGAAACTCCAGAGGGGCCAAGCAGTTAGCCCACACATTCTTGACATGATTAAGAATGTCGAGAAACTGGAGGCACTTGGTTGCAAAATCGATGAGAAGATCGTCATAGACCGCGTTCTTCATACACTTCATGATGGTTTTGTTAGTTTCTCAAACTCAATATTAGACACTTCTAATATCATTATATATTTAGTTTACTCTTAAACTAAATAAATCTTATGCATGCATAACAAAATAAGACAAAGATAAGAAGAATTTTTCCTTACATTGATCTTATGACAAATATGGGCACAAAATAGGACTCCTTCCTACTTTGATCTTGAGCTTATAATGTTAGGGATGAACTTCCAAGTTCTAAGTGTTAGAACACTCCTATTAGATGCACCCAGGACTATCCCTAATCACTACTAAAAGATACTACACTAGTATATAATGGTAGTCTCCCTTAAAATAATCTAATAACCTCTTATTGCTACACTAGTAATATTATTAGAGAATATTAACTCTAATATAAACTTCTTAAGTTGTAGAGAGAAGTTGGAGAAAATATATGAGAGATAAGTGATTTTTGCATGTCTCAATAATATGAGTTGGTGTGTAGAATAAATAAGAGGAAATTTTCCTCTTCAATCTTCACATGTTCTGGCCACATGCCCTCATGGAGGGGTGTGTGGTCACTTTCAATTGTTCTTAACAAGAAAGGGTTGAGTGTTTGGGTCTTTGTAGTAATCATTTGTTCTAATTCTTAATTAGAATAAAATTACAAACTAAAACCCTACCCACCATCACCACAAAACCGGTACACCCATGTAATATGGGTGTCCATTTTATTTTTGCAATTTGTCATTTGTCACAAGTGTGACATGTGACATGTAACATGTAATTTAGGCTTATAAATGTACATTTAACTAATTTAAATGCACTTTCATAACAAATAAATTGGACTTAACATTTTAAGTCACATTTAATAATTACATGTAAATAAAATGGGTTATCTCATATTTGGTTAATATAATCTACAACAGTTTGTAATTATAATCGACCAATTTCACTTATCTCAAATGTTTCATAAACATAATGCATTCTTAGTAATATAACAATTAAATTACCAAAATGAATCGTATTTAATCATATTACAATAAGATATATTTCTCACTCACAATTTAAACTTGGTTCATTTTAAGGGATTAATTAATCTGTATCACTATACAATTAATTAATGTACATGATTATGGGATTGTCCTTTAGGTGTGACCTCAAGGGATCAACTGATCACCACCGTCATACGACAGTAACGTCAAACTCAATTGAGCCAATCGTTACCGATTTATGTTGACCAGTTGACTATAATATTCATCATCCCTTTGTATTCTTATTATTGAGATTTAATTATGTGATCGCACTATTGTTGAGGACACTTCCTCCAACAATCTCCCACTTGTCCGAGACAAGTGTGCGTCACCAATTCTCTTGTCCTATTACAAGATCTCCCACTCAATGCAAGGTGTCTTGCAGGTCGTCCTTGTATTTGATCATATCAAGAGTGGTTTCCTCGATCTGGAGAGTAACTGTCTGACCGGAATTATCTACCATAGATACCTTCTGAGCGTGGCCACGCATTTTCAGCTTACTCCTCCTCGAGTGGCCTTAAGATTTAAAACAACCCTGACAAGGGGTGGACAATTCCTATCGCACTATTCCCTTTGCATAGCCACAGCTCATCATGACCCAAAAGATGCCCATTTGACCCCAGTTACGAAGGTCGTAGAGCATAAATCAAAGTCACTCTGAAACTGTGCCCTCTTAGGTGAACAGTCTTTAGTCAAAGAATTGACTCAAAAGAATACTAGTAGCTCTTGCCACGACCAGGCTACAAGAATTGCCAGAATTCTATAAGCGGTCACTTCCCGACAGAGTGTCTCTTACAGTCTGTCTATGTGATCGATTGGTCATCCTTATGACCCTATGACACTTGAACTTGTCATCAATCGCACCACAATCTAGTCACTTCGAGATGTCACCTCATAAAAGTGACTAGGGGCCAATGCTATGTTAAATCAGTCCATTTTAATGGAGTCCAAAATTGTCTCTACAATCCATTTGGATATAACAAAGCACAAAACAAGTTTTAAAAACTCAAAAGATAAATGTGATTATCATATATGAACAATCAACACAATGTTATTGCTTCATATCATATAATCTAAAGTTTATTTCGTCTATGACAATTCACGACGATCTTATTAAATGCAATAAAGGCTTGGGTAGTGAATATACCATATATTCATTTATTCCAACCTTGTGAGTTGCTTTTTCCTTCCATCCAACGTTATTCCTAATAACATGAATTCATCTATGTACATGTCTAGATCTCTATCTAGTGTTGGGCTCTTTAATTTGAAAGATGCTCCCACTCGTTATCATGATAACTGATAAGTATTAAGGTGAAATGAGCTACCATTAGCTCCTTGTAAGCCACCTTATTCTCATCATAATGTATTACGTCTCTATTTGTAGAATTTATAATGATTGACTCTTCAATCATCCTTTTAGTTATTCGCTTCTTTTATAACAAAAGTACGCCTAGGATTTCGATAAATCCTTTTATAATTTTGGAAATTTGGGTTTGTGTAACCTTTACCACATTGTCAAATTTTCTCTACCAAACACAAGAATGTATCCTTAGTTCTCCTCGAGAACTCTATGGATGTTCTTTTAGGCTATTCAATGACACTCATCTGGATTGATTTGCTATGGGCTTGTCATGCTCCTAGCATACAATTTATTTAGGTATGTGCATGTTATGGCACATATGATCGATATCATGTGATCAACAACTCTTAGGTTCAGTGGATGACTATGACCCTTTCATAGTGATCCCACTTTTATCAACATAAACAACCTATTTAACTTGTTGAATAGATTAAGGATCTTATCGACATAAGATACCTTTTAAATGCCAAGCTAAAATCTTCTATTCCACAAAAGATTTTGATTTCAGTATACACGTTGCCCTCTTTCATCCAACATTAAAATCCAATCACTCCTTTCAAAAAGGTAATATGAATATGTCACTCTTAATGAGTGAAACATCATTCACGTGGAAAATAATTTCTCCCACTGAACTTCATGTCTTTACATGATGACTAAAACTCCCACTTAACTTCATGTCTATACATGACTTTAACTCCCACTGACTTTCATGTCTATACATGACTTTTCGACAATTCGAGTGAAACCTTTCTTATATTTTATAATAGAAAAGATCATCATACCCTCTAGGTAGATACATACAATAGGCTTGTGTCATGTACACGTCCTATTCCAAATCCCTATTTGGACATGTGGTTTTGATGTGTATCTTGTACACACCTATTATGAGGTATTTCATTGATGATTTGGATCTAAGCATAGTTAAGCATTAACTTAGCTTTTGTAGACATCTATATGTCTATCCATGCAACTATAATTGGACACTTCCAATTAAAACATTTTCTTTGCATAGATTCCATTTAGTTTCATAAGTCTCTCATGTTAGAAAATCAAAATTTTAAAATTTCTAGGTGCTTCCACTTACATAGATCAGAATCTTATTTTCTCAAGAACATTTTCTTTTGGTCTCGTCAATAGTCTAAGGATTCACCTAAGAACGCTTTCTTTTGGTCTCCTCATTAGTCTTGAGTCTAACCTAAGAACATATTCTTTTGGTTTCCTCACTAGTTCCTAACTAGTTTTTCGTTGTGGCTTATTTTCTCCCCCTCTATCTTTAGAAAAATACAACTATTTTCTTTAAAGATAGCCTTATGAGCCACAAACAATTTTGTACTCATATTCGTAAAGGAGGTAGAAGTATCACAACATGACCTTAAGTGATCTACTAAAGACTTCTTTGTAAAGACATCGAATCGTAGCTTCAACATAGACTAGTTCTATAAGAGCTAAAGAGGTGAACTCATATTCATGTCATTTACTTTCTTTATAAGTGGTATGGCCAATTGGTTTGGTAGATTCCATATTTTGAGTTCAATAACTCAATTTTGACTTAGCAATTGATCTTTCAAAGTGAGAATCGAATTCTTAGCCTTTTTATTATAATGATCCCATCATCATAATATTTGCTTGATCAATTTGAGTCGATTAATTTATGTTATTAGATCAAGTGAGTATAATGACAAGTTTTAGAATGAAAAAGTTTTATAAACCGAGTGACTTGGGTTGAAAACCAAGTCACCAAAATCCAATTACAACCCAAAGTTAATAAAAGGAAATAAACAAATTTCAATTGTCAAACAAGGAAATAAAGAGTTTCTAAAACAACATCACAAAATACAACCCAAATAATAAAGACAACACAAAATGAGACCAAGCTTCCTTATGTCTTCATCCATGGGGCTACTTTAGCTTCCCTTGAAGAATCTCTTTAGGCTTGCTTGTCCTTGCCCTTGTCCTTGCTTGGGTGCTCTAATTACAATTAAAAAGGGTAAGAATCACAACTTGTATCTATATACCAAAGTTGAGATCATAACATAAAAGATAGGGATGAAAATTTACAAACGGAAACAATTTTCCCGGCTTTGATATCTCCTAGATACTTGGGGCAATTCCTCTTCCAATGCCCTACGCCATTACAATAATGGCACTTGTCCTCGGTTGAGGCACCTTTCTTAGGTTTGGGTGAGCTATTCTCAATAGCTTTTCCCTTGCCTTTGTAGGTGGAGGGCTTCTTCCCTTTGTTTGCACTCTTTTTGAACTTCCCCTTACCCTTGTTATTGATGTGAAGCACATCCTTGGTGGTGCTAACATTTAGCCCCATGTCTCTCTCCGCTTGCACAAGCATTTTGTGCAACTCGTGGAGAGAGGTTTGCATATTTTGCATATTGTAGTTTACCCTAAACATCACATATGCCTTTATTCTCCCCAAGGCATGTAGTACACGGTCAATTACGAGTTGTTCGGGAATGTCAACCCCTTGCACTTTAAGAATCTCGACATGCTCAATCAATTTGAGTACATGAGGGCTAACCTTTTGGCCCTCTTTAAGGTTCATGTCGAAAAACGCGGATGCCGTTTCATATTGAACGATTCTAGGAGCTTGTGAAAACATGGTCACAAGTTTGGCATAGATCTCATTGGCCGTGCTCATCTTTATGGCACTCCTTTGGAGATCGGCCTCCATAGAGAAGATCAAAACATTTTTGATTGCGGCGGCTTCCTTTTGGTAAGCCTCATAGGCTCGCCTTGCGGCGGCGGTTGACCTTTCGTTATGTGTTTCGGGAGAGGCTTCGGTAAGGTAACGAAGCTTGTCGTCACCTTCCGCGGCCAAGCGGAGTTGCGCATTCCAATCGGCAAAATTAGCGCCATTCTTTTCTAACTTGCATCGATCCATAAAGGATCGAAGCCATGAGACATTTGTGAGCGTTGGAGCATTGGTGTTGGATGAACTAGCCATTGCGATTGTACAAAATTAACTACAAATTTAAGACATAAAGGAAATGTTAACATTTATCGTTTTAAATACTTGTAAACATTTTAAACAAGTTTAGCATTTAAATAGTGACCTCTACCCAACTATTATAAATGATTCCGAGATCCAAATTCATATCAACTTGGGCACGGTAAGCCGATTCATCCCTCATTAACACAATTCGGTGGATTAACTCTTTAATCGATTCTACATTAGAACTCTCGGTCGATAATATTACTTTAATATTTATCTTAAGCCCGGAACACATGCGGCTACGGTCGCGAATACTTCCGTTGAGCTCAATCCAAATTTCGAAATAATAACATTTCTTACCCCACTTACCCAACGTAACAAGTTTAGCACCCCGGTGAGCCGAGCCTACTTCCTTGCGAAATTGGGATTCATGGGTTCTAACATTTGGTAAGGCTTGATCTCAATTATTTATTATGAGAGGTCTTGTCAATTTATAATCTATCATGTTAAAGTGAACTAAATCGATGAATTAACGATTATTTAAATTGACACGGTCGAATACTCGATAAATATGCATGTCATGTAATGGCGATTTGACAATGCATGCAAACATATTAAATAAAAATGCAAGCATAAAAATAAAACTCCTAGTATGGCCTTTCCTAGAATAGAAAATCATATATTCTATTACAAGTTCGGAAACCAACTCCTTTGGTCCCTTGAACTTCATAAGCACGCCTCCCAAGGTCACCGTCTCTCTCGGAACTCCTTTCCGAATGGCACCGCCTTTGGGAAACTCCGGTTTTACAATTAGTTACAAAATATATAATAAAATTACAATAATTTCCTATTATACGTTTGTAAAATAAAATAATACAATAAAAGTGATTCGAGATCACATTAAATTACAACCGAATCACTATTCCCTTACATTTCGGGCAATATCGATTAAAACTAAGGCCATACAAGGAAAAATTACATAATTCCAAATTACATAAACCAAAATATGACATTCATAAATTGAAAATATGACATTCATAAATTGAAAATATGACATTCATAAATAAAATGCAGCATTATAATATGTACAAAACATGCTCATGTTAAATGCCAAATCGCTCTACTTAACGGTTTATATCGAATATAACCCGGGTTTACGGAAATGCGTGATAATAACACTTTAAAATCACCAAACAATACTTAAATCATATTTAAGTCCAAGTTAATTATCCCAACTCATTTAGGCCTCAAAAATTAGTCATCACTCAATTTTGACAATAATTCAACTTGTTGTTGTATAATTGCTCATAATTAGACTTTAAAATCATATTTAAATCAAATAAATCCAAATTAAATTACAATAATTTCAAAATTCAAAATTTTAAATTTTTGTACATTATGGAACATTTACATGACACTCATAATGTCAAAAATCATGGTTTAAAAATTTTGAATCGGTTTTGAGAAAAATGGTTGCGCTTTATCGGTTTTATCAAATAAAATACATAAAGCATGCAAACATTAATCATATTAAATTTTCAAATTTAGATCTGAAATTTGGGACATTTATGCAACCAGGAACAATTTTCTCTTGACATGAAAAATATTTTAGCTATATTTTCTAAATTAGTCACTATTTATGCCATTTTTACATTAAAAATTCATAAATCATGCAAGACAAATCACATAAGTCTGAAATTTTCCAGTATACCCAAAAAACATGCATGTGACAACATACTAAAAGTTCAGCATCAGATTCAAATCGGAAGTATATTTTCTAAATTAGTCACTATTTATGCCATTTTTACATTAAAAACCCATAAATCATGCTAGACAAATCACATCAGTCTGAACGTTTCCAGCCTGACAGGAAAACATGCATGTGACAACATACTAAAATTTCATAGTCAGATTCAAAGCGGAAGTATTTTCAACCATTTGACCTTTATTTATTTCATTCTATCATATAAAAATCATAAATCACATGAAATACGTCCACTTCACACGAAATTTTACATAAAGTAAGTAAAATGCATGTGTGATATTGTGTAAATCTTTCAAGGTCAGAAGATAAGTCTAACTATTTTTAGCATTTTAAACATCATTTTACTCATTAAAATGTAATAAAAATACTAAAAATCATATTTGAGCTCTATAAACTTCCATAAATCATCAAAATGACCTAAAATCATATTAGGACCAGAATATATTGACATGCAAATAACTTTGTGATTTTATCTTATAAAACACAAATTACTAGTTTTCATTAAGTTACCATAACTCGAAAAAACTATAAATCGATTATGCATGCAATAACCTTGGCTCTGATACCGCTTGTATGTTTCTTAAACTCGATATTAGACACTTCTAATATCATTATACATTTAGTTTACTCTTAAACTAAATAAATCTTATGCATGCATAACAAAATAAGACAAAGATAAGAAGAACTTTTCCTTACATTGATGTTATGACAAAAATGGGCACAAAATAGGACTCCTTCCTACTTTGTTCTTGAGCTTATAATGTTAGGGATGAACTTCCAAGTTCTAAGTGTTAGAACACTCCTATTAGATTCACCCAAGACTACCCCTTTAATCACTATTTAAAATACTACACTAGTATAAAATAGTAAATCCCTTAAATAACTAATAATCTAATTACTACACTTAGTAATATTATTAGTAAGTGAACACTAGAAATGTGATGCTTCTTAAGCTTTCTTTTAGTGTGAGAATGTAGAGAGAAGTAGTGATTTTTGCATGAATGAATTATATGAGGTAGTGTATTGTATAAATAAGAGGAAAAACAAGCCATCTTTTGGCTTGTTAAAACCGGTCACACACACCCCACATGGGTGGGGTGTTGTCACTTCCAATTGTTCTTAACAATGTAAAAAGGTTGAGTGTTGGTAATAGTTTTGGGTATGATTATGTCTAATTTCCAATTAGAATAATACACAAAAATAATCACCCTCTTGGTACACAACCAAAGCCGGTTCACCCATGTAATATGGGTGTCCATTTTATTTTTGCAATTTGTCATTTGTCACAAGTGTGACATGTGACATATAACATGTAATTTTGCTTATAAATGTGCATTTAACCAATTTAAATGTAATTTCATAACAAATAAATTAGACTTAACATTTTAAGTCACATTTTATAATTACATGTAAATAAAATGGGTCCTCTCACATTTGGTTAAAATAATCTACAACAATTTGTAATTATAATTAACCAAATTAACTTATCTCAAATGTTTCATAAACATAATGCATTCTTAGTAATATAACAATTAATATTACCAAAATGAATCTTATTTAATCATATTACAATAAGATATATTTCTCACTCACAATTTAAACTTGGTTCATTTTAAGGGATTAATTAATCTGTATCACTATACAATTAATTAATGTACATGATTAGGGGATTGTCCTTCAGGTGTGACCTCAAGGGATCAACTGATCACCACCGTCATACGACAGTAACGTCAAACTCAATTGAGCCAATCGTTACCGATTTATGTTGACCAGTTGACTATAATATTCATCATCCCTTTGTATTCTTATTATTGAGATTTAATTATGTGATCGAACTATTGTTGAGGACACTTACTCCATCAGAAAGGAGGTACTACAGTTGTTTAAAATGAAAAGAATGAATTAATACCTACTCGACTAGTAACCGGGTGGCGGATGTGTATAGACTATAGGCAGTTAAATGCCGCCACCAAGAAAGATCATTTCCCCCTTCCTTTCATTGATCAGATGATATAGAGGTTAGCTTCTCATGAGTTTTTCTGTTATCTGGATGGGTACTCAAGGTTCTTCCAGATCCCTATTCATCCAGATGATCAGGAAAAGACTACTTTTACTTGCCCCAAGGGTGTTTTTGCTTATCGTAGAATGCCTTTTGGTTTGTGTAATGCCCCAGCTACCTTTCAGAGGTGCATGATGGGGATATTTTCTGAGTATATAGAGTCTATCATGGAAGTCTTTATGGATGACTTCAGTGTCTATGGGAATGATTTTGAGAAATGTTTAGCTAACCTTGACAAAGTTTTGCAGCGTTGTATCGAGGTTAATCTGGTGCTGAACTGAGAAAAGTGCCATTTCATGGTCAATGAGGGAGTAGTCCTTGGGCACTTGGTTTCGAATAGGGGTATTGAGGTAGACAGAGCAAAGGTGCAAGTGATTCAGCAATTACCCCCTCCTATTAACGTGAAGGGGGTGAGGAGTTTCCTTGGTCACGCCGGTTTTTATCGCCGGTTCATCAAGGACTTCTCTAAAATTACTAAACCACTTACACAGTTGCTATTAAAAGAGGCTCCTTTCGATTTTACTGATGATTGTCTTTCTGCTTTTAACACTTTGAAACAGGCTTTGGTCTCTGCACCCATCATTCAACCTCCTGATTGGACGCTGCCAATCGAGATTATGTGCGATGCAAGCGATTACGCACTAGTAGCGGTGCTCGGCCAGTGGAAAGATAAAGCTTTGAATGCTATTTACTATGCGAGCCGAACTCTGGATGAGGCTCAAGTGAAATATGCTACCACAGAGAAAGAGCTTTTAGCTGTAGTTTATGCGCTTGATAAATTGAGATCATATCTGTTGGGTTCTAAAGTCATTATTTTTACAGATCATGGAGCGCTAAAACACCTTCTAAACAAAAAGGAAGCTAAACCCAGATTGCTGAGGTGGATACTCCTTCTCCAGGAGTTTGATCTGGAAATCAGGGATAAGAAAGGAGCTGAGAACGTTGTAGCGGATCATCTTTCGCGTCTGACGCGACAAGAGGATTATGCCAATCACATTGTCAGCCAGAAGCTGCCACCTGATATGTCTTATCAGCAACGGAAGAAGTTTCTACATGATGTGCGTGATTATTTCTGGGATGATCCATACTTGTTCAAGTCATGCGCGGACGGTCTTTTCAGACGGTGTGTTCCACAGTGGGAAATCAAAGCAATCCTAGAAGACTGCCATTCTTCCCCTTGTGGAGGTCACCACGGTCCATCGCGCACCGTGGCTAAGGTATTACAGTCTGGTTTCTATTGGCCAACTCTTTTTGCTGACACTAAAGTTTTTGTTGCTAGCTGTGATGCTTGCCAGCGGACAGGAAACATATCTAAGAGACACGAGATGCCCCAAAACGGCATTTTAGAGGTCGAGCTTTTTGATGTCTGGGGCATTGATTATCAAGGACCATTCCCGTCGAGTCTTGGTAACAGGTATATTCTGGTAGCTGTAGATTATGTGTCTAAATAGGTAGAAGCGATTGCTACTCCCAACTGTGATGCCAAGACAGTGATTAAGCTGTTTCGTAAGACCATCTTCCCTCGTTTTGGCGTCCCTAGGGTTGTCATTAGTGATAGGGGTATGCATTTTAGGGACCAGCAGCTAACGACCTTACTGTCTAAACATGGTGTCAAACATCGTCGGGGTTTAGGGTATCACCCTCAGACTAGTGGGCAGGTTGAAGTCTCTAACAGGGAACTAAAGGAGATTTTAAGTAAGGTTGTGTCTAAATCGCAGAAGGATTGGAGTGCCAAACTAGAGGACACTTTATGGGCCTACAGGACCGCATTTAAGACACCTATCGGTACCTCACCGTATCTATTGGTGTACGGGAAGTCCTGTCATTTACCTGTTGAGCTAGAACATAAAGCTTGGTGGGCGGTCCGCCAACTTAATTATGATGCTAACTTGTGTGGTGAGAAACGGTTGTTGCAGCTAGATGCGCTAGACGAATTCCGTCTGAATGCCTATGATAGCTCGCGTATTTACAAAGAAAAGACCAAACGTTGGCACGATAAGAGGATCATACCTCGCGAGTTCCAAGTCGGGCAGAAGGTGTTACTATTCAATGCCCGACTGCGTCTATTTCCTGGCAAGCTGAAATCCAGGTGGAGTGGTCCGTACACAGTAACTGCTGTTACTCAGTTTGGATCCGTTGAGATAGAAGACTCCGAGGGTCAACGGTTCAAGGTTAATGGACATCATGTGAAACATTACTATGGAGCTGACAGTGTTGTGGGTCGCGTCGAAGTGCTATTCTTCGACGGAAACGAGGAGCTTGATTTTTGAAGCTCCAAGGGTCGTGCGGGACCTTATAAACCTACGCTTATCGGGAGGCAACCCGATCTGTCATTGTTTTGTTGTATCGTTTTCTTAAGTTTTTAGTAGTTTATTTCTGTTTTATTGTTCAAACAATACAATTGCGTCCTTTCTTGCTTTTCGCTGCTTTAGTATTAATTGCTCTGACGCATTTGTTCGATCGAGCAGGATTTCAGTCGATCGAGCATCATAACCCCTCGATCGAGCACTCAAGTCACTCGATCGAGAACTCCTGCGAAGGAACCCTCTCGGACGAGTTGGTTTTCAAGTCGATCGAGCAAGCTGCATCTCACTTTCACTAGATCGAGTAGTTTTCTACTCGATCGACTCCCTGGAGCACATCATTCCGGTCTGGTTTGGGGAAGTCGGTCATACACGCATTCCTGTAAGTTCCCGTTTCTCTCTAGGTTGCAATTCTTTTTCCTTTACTTTGTACAATGGGGACATTGTACGGTTTGGTTTGGGGAAGTTAGGTTTTGCATCCATATCGTGTCTGCATTTCGTTTTACTACATTTTCGTATGCATTGTTAATTACTCAAAAATTCCAAAAAATTCAACAATTTTCATGTTTATTTTTGCATTTTAGTCGAGTCGGAACGATTTTCTCCTACTCTTCATCTAGTCTCGACTTAAGCCTTGCACAGTTAATATCTCTTGCATGATCATTTGCTGTTAATCGATGTTGAACGAATAGACTTGACATGACATGTTGGCGACCTACTTACATATTCTGAGGATTAGAGCTTTTAAACTGGTGACATCTATGACCAGTTCATATAGGATTGTGAGTAGTTACTCCCTCATGTCACCGCATTGCATGTATATGAAATCTGATTCTTATTGCCTGCACGTACGGGTTCGTGGTCGGTATCACACGTTTGGAGAATGCTTGCAATTTCCCTTTTTCTCATTACCCAGTAAACTCCACATTCAGCCAAAACTGCCAGTTGACTCACAATCTACATCCTAAATTTAGCCTACCTTGCGTCGAGCTAGTCTAGTAGTGGTTGTTGAGGTATTTACTTCATTTTATCAGTTTTGTTTGCATCCTTGCTACGGAGTTGGTATCTGAAGAAATTGGGAATTGAATTTGAAATTGTTTCCGTGGAAATGTTAGCTGGAAATTTTGATGAAATAAAAGAGGAAAATAAAAAAAATATGTCAGAGAAAAAGAAAATACAAAAGAAATTGATCTCTGTTCCCGTGCTTTATTCATATATCATTTGGGGGTTCAGATAGAGCTGAATAAGCTAACCAGTTCGTTTTCACTCCATCCTGTTGGTTTTAGTGAGTTGTTGGCCAAATCGTGGCTGTGTGCTTCATTGTGAGATAAAAAGACGGTTTTTGTTACTTGATTAAGATCAGGTAGCTAGCTTGACGCTTTACCTCCTCTATTCCATTATCGCTTTGCCCCTTCTTACCCATAACCTCACTTATCCAAATGTTGCGAGTATTCGGCGTGTGATAATCCTTGAATGGTGGTTGTGCGTGTGTACGGTAACTGAATCATTTATCATATTAGTTAGCATTGCATGAACGCGACGGTCGTAGTTAGGTGAGCGACTATTTTCTCCTTCTCTCTCTCTTACACATAACTTGCTTACCCTTTGCCTTGCTGAGAGAAGAGTGACTCGCGAGAGTCCGACATTTATGGTCTGGCAAGGTCGACGGTTCAGTTCGTTTGCATTTGATATCATTGCTGAGTTTGACTGTTGCATTAAATTGGTTCAAGCAGGCGATTTGCGGTAGTCCGGAGTTTGTTTGTTTCATTTGTTTGTTGCATCCTTTCTTGCTTGAGGACAAGCAAAGGTTTGGTTTGGGGAAGTTTGATGCGTGTATTTTATATAGACCTTTTAGGCCCTATTTGCACGCATTTCCATGGTCATTTAGTAGTGTTACACTACAAATATCCCCCGAATAGTCTACTTTGGTTTGCTTTGTAATATTTGCAGATGTAAACCAGAATGACAGAAAACTAGCCATTTTGTAGCTCCTCAAGCATGCATAAGTGAGTCGGAAAGGAATCTTGGCATCTCGGAATGCGTGAAGCCGTGTTAAAGGAATGGAAGAACGAAATCCGTGAGCAAAACTCTCGTTCGAGTACAAAAGCCTTCGATCGACCAACGATTTGATTAGAAGACCTCGATCGAGTGAGAAATCCACTCGATCGAGCTGCTGGATTTGGGCAATTACTCGATCGAGCACTGAGGCCACTCGATCGAGTGGTCTGGACAACAATGTCTACTCGACCGAGTGGTTCTATAATGATGGGCTTCGTGAATTAGTGTGGACGCCTTGTAATCTATGATTGTACTTAAGGGTGAAACTACGCAACAATAGAATTATCTCTCCTTACTCTAGACTTTAGACTAGACAGCAACTTTTTACCCTAGACTGACTTTTGACCGTTGATTTTTGGATCTGAATTGGAGGGCTTCCTCTGACTTTCTTCTTCTTTCCAATTCGGTATTATTGTTCTTGAATTTAATTAGTTATTTATCTATGTCTTTTTGTTCCTTATTTGTTATTGTTGTTGTTCTTCTTTCTATTATGTGTAGCTAATTCCTTTGCTAGGATTTAGGGGAACCGTGGCTTAGATAAGATGAGTTGATTAGTAGTCTTTAGATTAGTTTTGGAAGCAATCATCACATTTAATAGCTTTTAATTGTTTGAGTCGACGCATTCAATTGATTGATTTGATACCCCCTTGACCTAGATCGAGAGATTGGAAGAGGACAGATCAGTGATGAACTTTGGGATTTTACTAATGAGGGTGAGAGCTAAGTTAGTATATCTTAGGGCGAATAGCGGACCGAGAGGACCTTTTCACTACCCACAAACCTGTTTAGATTCTACTTTGATTTCTATCCTGACCCTAGATGCCATGGGGAACCGACGATCCTAGTTCTTTTTCTTCCTGTTTTTTCTCTCTTTATTTCTCTTTCCCTTTCCTTTTTTAGTGTTAGAAAATCTTTTAAACAAACCCCCCAGTTGTGTTACCTTGGCAAACTTAGCAAGTTATAGGATTCCTTCTCCCTGTGGATTCGATACCCGACTGCCTCTACTACATTTGTTGAGACCGTTAGGTTTTATCTTTGATAGGGTTGCGATAACCGTATCAGGTACCAAGGCAATCCAGGTGAAACACACTGGATGGCTGTTAAAAATATCCTTAAGTACCTACGGAGGACTAAGGATTGGGTATTGACTTATGGAGGACAGACTGAGCTTTGCGCAACCGGTTACGCAGATGCTAGCTTCCAAACGGATCGGGATGACTCGAAATCTCAGTCTGGATTCGTATTTACTCTTAATGGCGCTGTGGTCAGCTGGAAAAGCTCCAAGCAGAGTGTTATAGCAGATTCTACGACTGAGTCCGAGTACTATGCCGCTTCAGAGGCTGCAAAGGAAGCTATATGGATGCGTCAATTCTTACAAGGACTTGCCATAGTTCCTAGTTCGAATGACCCGATCACCATCTATTGTGATAATATAGGTGTCATCTTCCAGGCTAAGGAGCCTAAGTCTAGCAACAAATCTAGACATGTACTTCGGAAGGCTCGCATGATCAGAGATTACGTGGAGCAAAAAGAGATAGTGATAGACAAGATTGCTACGGATGATAACATAGCAGATCCTCTCACTAAACCGTTAAGACATGATAAGCATGTAGGGCACGTTACTTCCATGGGATTTAAACGTGTTCCTGAGTTGTATTAGCTGTTTGTATGAATTAGATACATCTTTTTCATATACTAATAATAACTTCATTGTATTGTTTTCATATTTTGTTTTTCATGTGGATTGTATGGACAACATTGAACACCACAAAGTGAACTGAATAACATTATATGTGTTTTGGTCCGTAATCGCCTACATGAGCTGATAACTCTGGTTATTATATTGTTAAGTCGATTGATGGTGGGTTCAACGAGCCATAAGTCAAACTGTTGACTGATCGATCACAAATACGAGTTATAAGGATACCTCGTAGGACATTGTAATTCGTGACGACGTTATGGAGTCCTAAATGTTTAACAACATTCGGTGCCAGGTCGTGGCTTGGACGTCCATAGTGTTCCTAGAGTCGATTCTTTTGACTATCGACTGTCTCTTGAGATTAAGGCAGTTTTTGGGTGACTTGGTTTCTTTCTCACGGTCGACCGTAACAGGAGGCCAAGCAGATTTTTAGTGGGTCATTTCATACTGTGCTTACATCTGCAGGATTCGAGTTGAGGAAAATATCCAACCCTTTATCAGGTTTTGTTATTTCTCAGGGCCACTCGAGTAGTAGTTGAAGTCCATAGACCTTAATTAGACTCCTCTAATTTTATTACTAAATTAACTTTCTTAATTTAGTTTATAATGCATCTATGTAACATCATGCAAATATAAGACATTTATATAAGAAGAAGAAATTTCCTCCTTGTATTGGAAAATATAAGGGCAACAACAAGAAACTCTTCTTGTTGTTCTTCTTGAGCTAACAAATTGATGAACCCCAACAAGCTCCAAAGTAGAAGATCTCCTCTAGTTGCCACCAAGATTAACCCAAATAATCTACCCTTATTATTACTAGATAATAAGACTAGATATAATACACTAATATTAATGAAATATAGTAACTACACTAGTAATACTTAGTATATTAGTATATGAGAGTTTTAAGTGAGAAGAATTTTAGAGAGAAGTAAACAAATTGCACAAAAAGAAGTACTTGAAAAATGAACACAATTGCCCATTTTTAAAGCCATTTGGCCGGTCACTTTAGTCCATAAAGGACTCTTATTTTGCTTGATTTGTTCACATGCATTTGTGTGGAGTGTTGTAGTATATATGATGATTATTTCTACTTGTTATGTCACTTTCAATAAGTAACTAAAGAGTAAAAATAAGAACAAAATCATCACCCTTGTAACTACATCATAACCGGCCACTATTGGTCTAGTTAGGTCCATTTTGATTTTTGATATTTGTCTCACAAATACTTATTGATCATATTGTTAATTATCTTGTATAATTAAGTGTTAATTTGATCATATAACAATTATATGACACAAATAAATGAATAATATGTACTTAACATTTTAAGTAATATTTTACCATTATATCAATATATAATGGGTCCCACAATGCTTAGTTAATTTAATTTACAACTCCTTGTAAATATAATTAACTAATTACCTCTATCTCAAAACCTCAACTAATTTAGTAATTTAACGATTAATTACTAAGTTAAATCTTATTTAATCGTATTAAAATAAGATATAAATTTATTAGTCAATTATCGCATAATTGAAAAATAAGCTTAATTGAATTTGAGTTCTCAACTCAATTTCTAACAATTAACTCTCGTACATATCGAATATATGTAATGTACTAATTAACTGTATCGTATACAAATAATTAGTTACTATTTGGATTTTATCCTTTAGGTGTGACCGAAAGGGATCAGTTGATCACCGCCGTCAAACGACAATAACGTCAAACTCTAGTTCGCCAACCGTTATTGATTTACGTTAATCAACTGACTAATCATATATATAATCAATAAATATCCCAATTATATTCCTTAATAAGATTTATTATGTGGCGCACTATTTGTGGAGGACACCTACTCCAACAATCTCCCACTTGTCTGACACAAGTGTGCGTCACCAATTCTCTTGTCGCTTTATCACATCTCCCACTCAACGCAAATGTCTTTTTCATGTCGCACTTTGCGATTGACATATCTAGAGTGTGGTTTTCTCGCATAGGAGAGTAACTGTCTGACCGGAAAATCTACATAGATCCTTCTTTCGCGTGGGCC
>JAIUZE010046551.1:0-127291 GCA_022085475.1 Heliosperma pusillum
CCGAGAACCGATGATGATGAGTTTGATGGGTTAGTAGAGGAAGCTAGAAAGAGTGATCTGACTTCCCGTATGTTGGTCTCAGAGAAGATGCGTGACGTCCTTTATCCGGAGGACGAGGAAGTTATGCCACCTCCTATTAATGAGAACCCGAAAGGCCGTCCTAAAAAGTCTACAACTCGGAACAAGTCGTCTTTCGAGCATAATCAAAGGATATATTGGACACCTAGCACCGATGGACGGACTTTTAATAAAAAAAATCCAAACCATGAACGATTTTTTCCATGAAAATCCCACCATGGTGGAATGAAGAAACTGGAAATCCTACCATGGTGGGACGTCCAATTCACACGTCCAACCATGGTTGGACGCCCAGTTTCTTCGTCCAACCAGGGTGGGATTTGGAGGGAAAAAAATCGTGATTTTGTTTCTTTATACAAACTATTAACACAAATCTAAACAACAAACAACAACAAATAAACATCTCATTAACAACAAATCTATAGTTTAACTAAAAGTTTACAACAAACAATAACAAATTTAACAACAACAAAAAAAATTATATACAATAAGATACTAAAACAACAAATCTATTAGTTTAACTAAAAGTTTACAAATTAAAACCAACAAACTAACAATAATCTAATATATGAGAAAATTATAAACCAAAACAACAATTTAATTTAAAATAAATCAAAACATAAGTAACTTGATCTAAGAAATTAAAAAAAAAAAAAAAAAAACATACCGGTGGCAGGTGGTGACAGTGGGGGTGGGTGAAGTGAAGGTTAATGGGTTTTGATTTTAGTTGTTTAATTTGGGAGAGAATAAGGGTAGAGAGAGAGGGGCAAGGGTAAGAAACTTTTTTTTTATGAAAAACGTCGTCGATGTTTTACGGTCTGGAACAAAAAAATAGCAATTATGTATACTTAAACAATAAGAAAATGGATTGTCATTATCATTTCCGGTAATTTATCCCTGGTCGTCTCTAGTTTTGAGTATCCAGAAAAAAGATGTTGGGTGGGTTATACGGCGACCTACCACCACCATCATCAACAGCAGACGAGGAACAAACAACGACTACAATAAACAGCGGTGCATCAATATGGTCAAGCAGCGTGAAGATGGCCCCACCTACTCTCCGCAAACCCACAACTACTTCCTACACTCCTCCTCCTTCCATCCTCCTCCGCAAACCCATTCTTAATAAAACCCTAATATCCACACCCGACAACCACAACCACCTTCCGCCGCCGCCACCCGCTCTTGTCGGCGTCACTTCCTCCGTTGTCGAGGAGTACGACCCTGCCCGCCCCAACTCCTACGAGGACTACCGCAGGGAAAAGAAGATCAAGGCCCGCGACGCCGAGATCCGGAGGGAGCTCCAGCGCAGGCACTTGGAGGATCAGGATAGAGAGAGGGTTGTTGCTGATGTCGCTGTTTCGGGCGAGGAGGCGTGGCGGAGGCGTGCGGCCATGGGTGGAGGAGGAGGAGCAGCCCCGACGACGGAGGATAGGGAGGAGGGCGGCGGAGATGGGTTTAGCATTGGCAAGTCGGAGACGGTGGGTTTAGGGGTTGGGGCAGGTGGACAGATGACGGCTGCGCAGAGGATGATGGCTAAGATGGGTTGGAAGGAAGGACAAGGGTTAGGGAGGCAGGAACAAGGGATTACTACTCCGTTGATGGCGAAAAAGACTGATCGCAGGGCTGGGGTTATTGTTAATGCTAGTCTCAAAAAACAACAGGTAGTGCAGGAGCAGGAGAAGAAGGTGACTAAGAGTGTTAGCTTTAATGGACCCCCTACTCGTGTTTTGCTTCTCCGGAATATGGTATTCTTATCTTCCCTTTCCCCTACTTTGCTTCTTTATTGTCTACTGTTTTCCGTTTTTATGCAATTTCATGCTTTCAAACTCCACCCTCATGCTTCCTTGCACTCATTCATGCTAAAGTGATAGAGTGTTAGCATTCCTGTACAGAAAGTCAATTGTTCAACTTAGCTTAAGCAGCCAAAAATAACATCATTAAAAGAGTAGAGGAACCTGGAAAACATCCATTGCACAAGAGTAACATAAATTGGTTGATAAATTTTGGAAGATACTATCACTTCTACTTATCATAAAACTTGATTTGGAGTGTTAGTCAAAGTATAGAGAGTTGAAACCAGCATTTGGCTCAAGCTTGTTTTTATTTCTGGAGTTCTTTGAAGGACAGAGCACTCGATTTGTGTATATGCTTTTGTTTTTTTTCTGTCATCATAATTCCCCACCCTCCCTAGAAAGTACAAAATGCCGTCTATTGTTAAAATTTGACGCGTTGGTGAAAACTTTCTAGCTGTAATCATTGGAGAGATATACTTATAATATTTATATATGTTATGTGTATCTCTAGATGTTGACTCACTACTACGCATAACAGTTTGGATAGGGGGGATTGGCCGTTAAGAAAGTTTTCTAATGGCTTCAATAAGAATTGTCCTGAAGCTGGTTGTAATGAAAATTTATGTTCTAGCTTGTTCCTGCTGTTCTGATAACAGTTAGCTTTATTTCATACAATCTTAGTCCACTTAGAAGCTCAAGGGTGGGAATTTGTATAGCTGGGTGCACTAGAATAAATTGATCTAACTTATATTCGATGATTATAACTGTATCTTACAACACATGAATAGTCTATATAGCCATATAGGTCCGCCTGATAGCTCATAGGATTACGAGTTATGGCCACCATATAAGTCTGTTCTCGTGTCCTACTTTGTTTACCTACCAAATTTGTAACTTTTACTAGCCTTCGCATTTTGCAAGCTTTCGGTCCAACTATGATATTGAGGATTAGTACTTCTAGCATATTGGAGAGGGGCAGGCCTTGTGCTGCATTGTGTTTAAATATGTGCTTCATGTGCTGGTATGGTAGTAAACACGAAAAACGGCTTCTTTTTCATAACAATGGACTAGTTCCCAAACAAGAGATTATCGTGCCTTTGTGGCCAAATTCATTTTCATTCACTTATTAGTTTGGGTGCTAGCTATGAGTGAAAGGTGCATGGGATATGTGCGGTACTTTCTTTTTCTGGTGCATTTAAACCAAATATAATTTTGAACATTTCTAGGATAAATTCATTTATTAGTTTATGTTTGAGGGATAGCCTTTTTTGGCTAACAGGTATTTGTATATCTAGCTGGACCACAACAGCTCATCTAGAAAGTCTTGGACCCTTCTCAACTTTTCTTTGGAGGACTGATGAGATATCTGGAGCTTAATTATTAATAATGGGATGTCTCTCTTGGTTCTATTGGAAATTTAGACTTTAGTCTTTAATTCGAACAAATTTCTACTAAAATATCACTGATTAATGAGAAGTAACTCCATGACTATCTGTTTGTTGAATTCACTTCTTAAGGTACAAGTAACTGTTGGGGAACTTCATTGCTTTGCAGTTGCTATGTTTTTTTTTTGGGGGTTGAACCCCACATCTCGGACCTTTCTGGGCCTTTGTAAGCCTACTCCATGGTCCAAGTCTCCATACTAGCAATTGGAGCACTGTGCTGTAAGCATTAGGAATCGGGCCCATGACCTACACTCGCTGGTATATTTTCGTAAGCATTAGGAATTTTTTTAGGAATCGGGCCCATGACCTCCATAGTCCTATTGCCTGAGTGAATATAAATATAAAATTTATTTTCGTTTATTATGCTTCTTGTGGTTTTCCTTTGAACCATTTTCCTCTCAATATTGCCTTAAATTTTATTGGACTTGTTTGTTAGTCACTATCAAATGCACTTCTTAGGTGGCTCTGAGATGAATAGAAATCCTTGGTGTGTAAGTCTGGTGATGACTTTGGGTAGAAACGGACAATATATATGAAAAAAATTGTAGATACACTTCTCTTGAAAATTGAAATGCAGGATGGGGGGAATGTAAATTAAGTTAGGTTGTTACAACTGCACAACATGTGTGCTATGTTACTCGACTCTTCAGCTTTGCACACCTGTGCAACACGAAGATATTGGTATGGAATCCTTATCCGACACTTGCCTATCCAACACTTCTTTGCAAAGACTATGTATACATTACATGACGGATGTATGAAGTAGATCCTACTCCATCTGTTCCAGTTTATAAGTCGTTTTAGAAAAAAAAATGTTAGTTTCATTTTTTTTGTCGTTTTACATTTTCAATAAACTTCTCCCACCTATTGAAATTCTGGGCAATATTTCAAAAATCACAGTAAAGTGTATGGTCAAAATAACAGTTGATACCAAGATCAATGTTTCTTTTTCAATTTTCACAAGGTGTAATTATACACTTAACTAAGATTGTTACATTTTTAATAATTTTCTTAATTCGTATGTACCATTCTTAAATGATTTATGAAACATTGCAGAGGGACTACATAGTTTCCTTTTTTGTGACAATTTTAAGCCTAAAGCCTCGTAAATCTCTCCATTTTATTTTACTCACTAAAAGTTTCATATTTTGAATTAATTTTCTGCAAGAATTGTTTCGTACCTGTACCCGTATCCGTACCCTATGTTTCGGACAGGGGTCCCTTGTCCCAAAATTTGAGTCATGCGAGTGTCCACACCTCGATGTATACCTATGTCCAACATCCGACACCTATATTTGAGTCTGAGTAATATAACATTTGTAATCACTGTAATGCATAATATAGCTTCATAATAATATCTTGGCTTAAAAACCAAGTTCTGGAGGCATAATTGCAATGACTGGGCTTGGTGTGTCTTTTTGCCTCCCTTTCCATTGGATATTGTATTAAACTATTACTACTTCTTTCCTCTTAATATATATTTTTGATCATGGGCCCATGACCTACATTCGCTGGTATCAATGTAAAGCGCGTTATTCCTCTACCCCTTTGTGGGGCACTTGTTGCACTTGTTTGTTAGTGGATGCATTGATTTCATTTCGAATGTTGCTTGACATAAGGGATTATATAAGTTTCTGTTATGTTTTCTTTTTGTGATGTTACTCTTAGCCTTGGTGGTGTGTGTTGGCCCAAGTGTGGAATAGAAGCTAGCATTTGGCTCACTATACCTTTTTTATTCTGGAATTCTTGGCTGGATAGAGCATTTAGCTTTGTTGAGTTTATGCTTGTTGATTATAGGCTGTTTGCTTTTTTGTTGGTCTAATCCCTCTCCGGCTGTCTCCCCAAGAAATTAAAAAGAATTTCTTTTTTTTAAAACAAAAAAAGAAAGTAAAAATAATGCAGTCAATTGTGAGAACTTGGGTTTCTAAATGAAACACTGAGGCTGCAATCTTTGAATATTTACATTTATAATATTTATACATTTTATCTGTTTGGGGGTGATTGATTAGCTAGTAGCTGACTTTCTACAGTTTGGGTTGAAAGTTTTGACCAATGCGAATGTTTATTAATGAGTTCAATAAGAATTATCCTAAAGCTGGATGGTTCGAAAATTATTCGGCCTAGCTTATATCTTTGATGATACTCTTTATTTCATATAGTCAAAACTAGCCCATGAGACAAAGGAATGAGGAAGTTTTAACCAATGTGGAAGTTTGTTGATGGCGTCAATAATTGTTTCCCAATAGCTGGTTGCACTGTTGAAAGCAATGTTTCTTATTACATGTATAATCCATATAAGCCCATTCGATAGCTTGTAGGAATGTAGGATGACAAGTTCTGACCACCATAGAGGTTTTCTGGTGTCTCTCTAATAAGCATTTTCTGAAAACTGGTTGTGTATACTTCTCATGAATGTAAGCTACCCTTTCTAAATGTATAGTGGATATTGGTTCATGCGATTGATAAGTAGAGTGAAAATTTAATTGGTGCGTCGCATGTATTTGTTACTAATCATTCTGAGGACGGTTTTCTAGAATCTAGACCATGGTATTAAATTTGGGATGTGACACCGAATCCGTTAATCAAGATTTTGCTGGTCACTACGGGTCTACGGCCATATTTATGGCACAAAGTTTGAGATCAGGCCATGACGCTCAATTAAGATCAATCCTTTTGGTTGGACACATCGTGAGGAGGCAAGGGCAGGGGAATATGGGAATCTGTCCCCTCTTCCTTTCCCTCCTCTCTCTTACCCTCCAAATCCTTCCATCCAGGCAAAGGGCCAATCTCAACGATATTTTTAAAACCAGAATCTTAGACTATCATTGCTTCAAACTTAAAAAAGCTACTTTTTTTAGATACGAGTACTTTGTCAAAATTGCCACTCATAGCCATCTTTTTGCCTGCGTTGAAGGATTGGTGCTCTGTTGTTATTTTGTCTATGCACTAATGGCACACCTTTTTATATATTTTTTTATTTTTTTATTTTTTAATCTCAGGTTGGCCCTGGTGAAGTTGATGATGAACTAGAAGACGAGGTTGCATCTGAATGTGCCAAGTATGGCACAGTTACTCGGGTGCTTATATTTGAAATTACGGAACCCGATTTTCCTTCTATTGAAGCTGTCAGAATATTTATCCAGTTTGAGAGACCTGAGGAGACAACCAAGGCATATGTTGACCTTGACGGTAGGTTCTTTGGGGGTAGAGTGGTAAGAGCAGCTTTTTACGATGAAGATAGATTCAATAAAAATGAACTGGCTCCTCAGCCTGGAGAGGTGCCTGGTTTCTGAGTAGCATATAGTCATGGGAGATAAAGCTCGCGAGGAAACTTCAACGAATTGATCTTGTTACAAATCGATGGTGTACTAGAATCACTTACAAGAAGAGTAACATAGTTGTACTGATATTAAACAGCGCGGTCATATTGATACTAGCAACTATTGTTAAAAAAATTTAGCCGAGTAACACACCCCCTTCCTCCGTTCTGAAATGATTGTCACATGGCAGTGAGCAATGTTCTTTCGTTGTATCTTGCAGTTTTGTTCTCGAGTTTCAGAGGTCTTTGTAGCTTGTTTGTAGGGATTCTGAGATGATCATTCCGGAAGTTGATGTTTAACAAAAGTAATCTATACTTTGTCGGTGATCTGAATTGTCTTGGATATTTGGCGCAGTGTTCCAGTTGGTGTTGACAATATTGCAGCCTTATGGTATGGCCTTAGAATAGAATTGTAAATTTGTTTTGTGTTTGTGTTGAATTTTTGTAATTTTAATGGTCACTTGGAATTAGGCATTGTTAACAAGGTAATGGACAATTTTTTTTTTCAGGGATACCTAAAAGACTTGGGTATATTGGTAATATATGAACTTGGTAATTGACAAATAAGCAACGGATGTGGTCGTCTTCGTTGTCGCTTTTCAGTTTTCTCGATTAATGAAAGGGTAATATGCTGTCTCTTACCAGTTTTCAGCTTTCTAGTGTCGCTTAAATATAACGCCTGATTGAATTTTCAACACATCACCTATCTAACTGTCTCTTACCAGACTCATAGCTAGGATGTTTGATCAAATCATATACGGAGTAATCAAGATGTCCGTGGACTTCATCAACACATTATTGGTAGTGTAGATACCTTAGTTTGCACTTCCCAAGAACTACCTGATGATGAATCGGACAACATGTTTAGCATATAAACTGGTGTTTGTGCAATATCCTCGTCCGGACTCCGAGAGACCGCGGTTGCTGGGTTTTCCTCGACAAAGTTATTAGCCAAAAAAATCGGCAACAATTCTTCCTTTGATGACCTTAAGGGGTATGGTTTTGAGGTCGAATTCTGACACCATGAGCGTCCATCTGAGGAGTCTTCCATTTAATACGGCTTTCTTGATAGGGTCCATTTTCGAGTATATATGGACTGTGTGGCAGAGCATGTTAACAGTCAAATATAAGAACAAATGTTTACTCTGTTGAGGTCAAATATAGGAACAAAGGGGTACCATGTTGAGGTGGCAACACTACTTGAGATTTTTATAGAATTTCCTTGATCCTGTCAAAAGTTCTCTGGTAATTTTAATCTCGTTCGGCTTGATCAGTTAATCGGAGCTTTCTGAAGATAAGTTCGCAGATCATGGTGAATCTTGCTATGAAACAGCTTTTGTATTGGACTTGGCCTAGGATTCCTCGTATCTCCTTCCCATTTCGAGTCTGAGGCATTTCTTGAAATGCTTTGATTTTGGAAGGATCTATCTCTATGCTCTTTTGCTAACCACGTGCCCTAATAGTTTTCCGAAAGCAACCCCGAATGCGCACTTCTGAAGCACAAGCCAAAAACCTTACACTCTACGAAACTGACGAAGAGGATGGAGCACAAGCCAAGAACCTTACACTCTACGAACAATAACTACGATTTGAATTTCAGCGAAACCATTAGCAAAACAAATGAAAGGTTAATTATCCTCAATTGAAAATGAAACCATCAAAATCGCAACAAACCTAATCCTACGGGAATCAAGGATACTTGAAAAGCCTATACATGGACAAAAGCATACCTAAAAACTAACCTCGAGATGGACTTAGGAAGTGGACCGGATTCCGATGACACGACTAGGGCCGGAGAGAGGACGAAGGAGAAAAGAGGAGGCGTAAAGTGAAAATATGCTTTTATAAAAACTAAGCTCTTTAGAACCGACTCTCTCTTCTGAAACTTTTCCTTCACCTTAAGGAATCCATGATAGTTGATACTACTACCGCCGCCATCCCCCTACCGTCCCTGCTTTCCACCCAGGTGCCGCCAGTGATTGGGCTGTTTCTCTTACAATTACTATTAATAAGTGTTGCCAAACTGTTGATTTTACTTCGGAGTATTATATTGGTACTTTCATGGTCCAAATGTGTGAAGTTGTCCGTAGTTATTGGCTTATTGCTACACACCTCTGGACCCAGTATGTTGCTAAAGGTGCATTTAAGGCTGTGGACATAATTGGCGTGTATCTATGTAAAATGTTACTACAGGAACGAACCTGCGCCTATGCAGTTCGCAACCGAGCACCAACAACCTACTGAAGCACGTTGTTATACACATCTATCTAATGTAGCCATAATTTTACTCATATTCCTTCTCTTGCACATACGTTCCTACAAAACAGCTAAAACAATTTTTCAGCGACACTGGCAACACAAAAAGAAGCTGGAAATCAATTCTACCATTATTTGCTCTTTACATTGTTGATCATCATGCGCGCGTTTAAATCATGCCGTTACAGACCCGATCATTAGCGCTACTTTATATCATGTCAATTACATATTACATCAGACAACTTCAATTAGGAATACGACTTGATACGCATGGTGATGCTAACCGAAAACAAAGCTCAACGTAACCAAACCCATTTTGACTTGGCCTAACACGGACCCCTACAACGTAGCTGCCAGCTGTCAATATTCACCCACAACTAACGTCTACAGGAGCAAGTACAGAGAACTCCTGATGTCAAAACCTAACAATATCCCAATCCTTTGAGTAGGACACAATAATAAATAATTTTCATAAATTAAATCATCACAATGAGACTCCTCTATTCAGTTGTGCATACATGAACAGAACCATCAAAAAAATTTCTTGCCTACTGAAGAACATAATTTCCATACATGCTAAACCTAGGATCAAACCGTAATAAAGAGGCGGTCAATAAAGAATGGTGAGGATAAATATCAGTGTAATTGGCAATGTTAAATTAATTTACTGAAGATGATATGATATCGTATGCTCTGACAGTCAATTATCCACTGTCTTCAGCTGCTTTTCGAGGGAGGCAACGTTCCGAAAACTTTGTCCCACAAAGCTGATGTAATGCCATAGCCCTTGTCTTGGATTCGAAAGTGGTGATTCAAGTGATACCGCTGTCGAGAAATAAGAAAGCATGATTGTCAGAGCACATCATATGCATGCAAGTTCCCAGAGAAAAAGCTCAAACTAAAGGAACTTTGATACTACAACTTTCTCCGAAGTAAAATCACTTTCTTATCATGATAAAAGACTCCTAGTTATTTACACTAGTCTGGAACTTTAATATATGTTCAAGTCTGCCTGAGCTTCACTTTTCTTAAGCAGTCAAGAGGGAAATTCGACCAAGAATTTATCAAAATTGGTAAAGCAGCAACTCGCATCCATAACTTTGAAAGGAAAGAAAAAAGAGCACTAAGCTCTTTGAAACGATCGTTTACTTAATGAAAATAGCCATAAGAAATAACTAATTGTCACGCCCACCAATATTAGTTGCAACTAAGAGGATAAGAGCAATACCTTCAGGTTCTTTGGCATGCCATTGGTTGGTTGTCCATGATGCAAATAGTAATGGGTCACATCATACATTATGTATCCCAATAGACCGCCTCCAAAGAGTGCTGGAGTTGTAGAAGGTGTAGCAAATGTTTTGACCAAATTCCAAAACTGTGTACAAATATCCAAGAACAGAGCAAAAATATTAACACTCGGAATCAGTAAATGTTCTGTACTAAAAAACCTATGCATCTTCAATAATTAATTTTGGATGCTTATTCCATGTCCAACACGCCAACACGCCAACACGCCAACATTCCCATGTCTCTTTGATCATTTTAGTGGAAAAACATGAAACTTTTTTTTACAAAATGGTGCATCGTATACAACTCCACACCATGTTACAGCATGATAGTTGCAGAAGAGTCTGAATTACATAGTCAAATACAGCAACAACAATAACGAAAGTAAAAAGACGGTAAATCTAATCCAAGGAAAATGATGTTTGCATTGGAATCGGTCATACCATTCAACTTCTGTTACTAACCCAATTAAATTTTTATATCAGACAAACTAAATTTTCTATTATACCTGAAATATAAGTGTCTAACAAATACTATATGAACCACATTTATTAAATGACTGGATAAGCAAGTTCCACGTGCAATTTTATTGTAGTCCTGTTATGATTTTTGACTTGGTGAATAAAAAAATAAGGGAAATTCTACGGTGTACCCCTGAGTTTTTTGGTTTTCTATGGTGTACCCCCAGTGTTTTGAAATTCTATGGTGTACCCCTGAACTCTATACATACATCTATACAATGACCTTATTTATTATCTTTGATAAGTTTCTTTCTTAGTTGATCAATTGATCCGTCTATTTATCATTCCAATTACTCGACAACCTACTCCATTACATATTAGTTCACTTAATTATCCATTAACACACCGAATAGTATACGAATCTAACTAAAAATTCATGCAATCTCTAGTGTCATTTAATGTTTCATAACGAAGTTTTTAATAGTAGTTTGTTCTTATTACATGTGATTTGTGGTGCATCTTACACAAGATGATAATAAGACATTAATGAATCCGAAGAAAAATCGAAATACGGTTGTTTGATAAGCGATAACGCTAATGCAGAGTTAAAGGAGGTCATCAAGGAAAAATAAGTAAGAAGTTTAGGGGTACAATGTAGATTATAAAAAAGAGAAGGGTACAACATAGAAAACCGAAAAACTCAAGGGTACACCATAGAATATCCCAAAAAATAATTAAAAAATGCATTCAGCTACTTATCAAAACTCCATGGTATTAGTGTGATTGCTCACCTTATGTAGCTAGAAGCTTAGTGAACATGGAAACAATCTGCTTGTAAACCGCTATTGTTTGTTAGCAGCACCAAAACAGTTTCAGGAAATGCATTCAGCTAACTATCAATACTCCGTGTTATTAGAGTGATTACTCAGCTTACGGATCTATACAGAAGCTTAATGAAACATACACAAGGGCGTGCACCCAAGGGCTGTGCAATAGGTTCCATATGCAGACAAAGAGATGTCTTTGAGAATACACCAAGTATTATTCTGAAGCTAGATTTACCCGTAAGACAACTATAATCTTAACTTTTAACACAAGGGTTAAATTGTGCACATTTGACGGTCACTATGTTATAGGCAGCATGTGCAGTACCTTTGTGACATTGGGGTAATTATGCTGTTCTAGTTGCATACTGACTGTATCAAATATAAAATAGATAGATAGATTCATCTAACCGGAAAACACAAGATAGCAGTAGCAGTCGGGGGGAAAACAAGGCGTAGGCCATCCATAGGGTGTTTGTGGTGACAACCATGGAGAAGATAATGGGCAGTGTTTCCCCTACAAAACACCAATAAATGTTAGCCCGCATAAAGGAGGGGGACAAAAAGGAAACATCGGATCAGCGGCCTATGAAAGAACAGGCACAAACCAGTACGTCTTTGTTTTGATATGGAAGAGGAAGCGGTGTAGAGTGTACTCAATGAACGTCCAAATAAAAATACCAAATGCTACCATCAGCAATATCTCATTGAGTGTATGACCCATCCTAACAGACATGGAGATGCACCAGCACACAACTGGAAGCCATATTGTAGGAACAGCCCACCAAACTGTAAGGGTTAAGAACTGAAGCAAATGGAAGGAAGTAAGACACCGAAGACACGTCATATTATGAACAGATATCTGCCCACATACATGGTTTTTGTACCGAAACATAAACAAAAGACGCTAATATACGCATACCTCCCAAAAATCACTTTGAAAGAAACGAGGGCCTTCCTTGCTAACAATAGGCTGGTGGACCCATTCTTCATAAGATTCTCCAAGATGCCCAACCTGCAGGAGTTTGTAATACAACAAAGTTATATAAATGTGTTTTTGAATTGAAGAAGTAATGAAGAAGTGAATTCATTTGAAAGCAAAAGTTGTCAAAGACGATAGCAACAGCCTAAAGCTTATTTCAGCTTACAAAGCTAAATCACAGAAAGGAGAAACTAGACGAAGCAAGAAACTGCACCTGAAAAACAAGTGGTTTATTTAAATCCACTTTGAACCCTTGTGAAACCATCCTGGTGCCTTGTTTACAACTAAATACAAATAAAATGAAGTCATTAGTATGCTACCTCTAAGGCCTTGGTTTCCCTAAAAACAATGAGAACTAACAGCCGGGAACGAAGAAATGTTAGCAATTGATCTACACTATTGATCAGATTATCAGTGTCTTTCGCTACATATCATACATGGAAGGGGGACGAGCAGATGGAAATTTTGAAATCTACTTATTTCGTTCAAGTGATCATAAAGACATTGAGTTTGAATAAATGCGACAGCTAAAGAGGAGCTAAATCTCATGTCAAAGTCATATCTTGAAGAAAAATAAAATAAATTTGATCAACAGATTGTTGGCCAGACGATGTATTGTAGTGTTGAATACTAATCCTTCCGTCCCAGTCATTTGTTTACCATTTCAATTTTCGGGTGTCTCATTTATTTGTTTAACTTTCTATATTAGGCATGCTTGTAATGAGTTATCTGATCCCCACTAACCACAAACTGTCCCCTCTTGTCGAAAAATCTTTGTGCCAAAAGCAAAGGTAAACAAATGATCGTGACGGAAAGAGTAAATAAAGTTTTTAATAGAATCTATGATCAACTACTGAGGAATGCATAAAATAAGTAGTGGTAGCAGGAATTGTATGACAGTAACAGACAGAATTGCATCAAAATGTTGACTTTATAACAGCATTTAACCTATTAATTAATCATCAAGCATATAGACAAACAGTAGGTCTCCCTTGTGACGGGTCGGACCTTGCGACGGATTTTTCCTCTTTCCTCTAACAAAATGGGTAGAGGGAACATGTGGGGGCACCCCCCATGTGCTTCCCCTTTTCCCTTAAATGGGTCATTTGTGAGGGGAAGTGGTACCCGTCGCAAGCTTGTGACGGATACTGCCCGTCACAAACAAGAATTTGTGATAGACAAAACACCAAACAAGTAATCCCATGTATCTTGAGCAATAAGATTATCAAGTGAAAAAACAATTGAAATTCATTATTATGAATAACTAATATGGACCCACATCCTAATAAAGTAGAAGGAAAAAAGTGATTGAAATTATGAAGTTGTTGTCATTCGAATCCCAAAAGTTGTAAAACAAAGATAATTAATTAAGACATAAAAATTAGGAGAAAGCATGTTGATTATGATAATGTGAAACAAGTATAATATACAAGGCAGATCTAGAAGAAGAAAATAAATATCGAAAAAAGAAGAATGTAGGAAAGAAAACGAACCAAAAAGGGGGAAAGAGGAAAGTGAAGATGAGTTTGTATGTGAAGAAGGAGAGAAGAGAGATGAGATGAGATGAGAAGAGAAGAATTTATGTCGTTATAATTGGGAGTGGGAGGAAAGACATGGATGAATGGATGAATGGATGAATGTGTGTAAAGAAAGCGATATGGAAGTGGCAGGATTGATCGTAGCCGTTGATTTAATTCATTTTTGGAGTAAGATTCGAATGTGGCCAGAGTGTTTCTGTGTTTCTGTGTGTTGATTCCCACGTTAGGATGCGGGAGTAGACTAGATTGTTTCCAAGGCCTGGCATGACAGTGTTATCTATGCATGTCTACAGCTCATTTTTCAAAACAGGGTATTAATTGCTTCTTTTCACTCTCCTCTCTTTCTTCAATCTTCACGCTGCACTCTACTAGGGTTGAGTATCAAATAATTAAGATATCATAAAAGAGGAATAAGACAATAATTGACCAGGTTGGAGGAATTACTTTATAACAAAAACATTAATATTCATGTTTAAAATGATTAAGGTCCCTTTTTTTGCCTCAATTTTGCTCAACTTTTCTGAACTGAACTTATACGAGCTTAACTTTTCTAAACTTAATTTTACTTAATTGAATACAACTTATACAATCTAAACTTTACTAAACTGAAATTTATTATTATTATCTTTTGGAAATGGCTGTCATACAAACATAAAGTAAGATAATAACATTATTCCGATTTATATACATTTATTTGTTCATACAGATTACTACGTTTACATTACGATAAAAAAAATCACATATTACATCGTTTTCTAACCATCTATTTCTATATCATCATCTTCCTCATCACTTTCTTCTTTATCTTCATTATCACTCGAAACAACGAATCCATTGCCTCGTCAAATGTTTTTTTACTATCTTGTTTCGTAGCTTGAACATGACATTATTCCGCTTATCATCAAACATGCTCGAATCGTACCTTGAATATTCACGTCATGTTGTATAATAGGTATTCCAAGAGTATGCATCCTTATAAAGTTATGGAGTGTGAATGTAGAAACAATAATAGACATTTGATACTTTTGTGACATTTGGGGCATATTTTTTAACACCTTCCACCTTTTTTTCAATTGACCAAATGATTCTCAATGATGAATGTCGATAGTTGAAATACTCTACAATTCTTTCGGGCGGTCTCAATGATAATGTATGTATCCAATAATTAATGTCAAATGTTTTTATATTGATTTTTCATAAATAATATATTCCGTATAACTCTTCTAAACTTAATTTTAAGAATTGAACTTTTCTGAACTGAACTTATAAGAGTTGAACTGAACTGAACTGAACTTATAGGAGCTGAACTGAAGTGAGCTTATAGGAGCTGAACTGAACTTAAAGGGGGTGACTTTAAGTCCAAAAGAACATGGTCTAACTCTAATTTTCCTCGTAAGGGTAGAGTCTAGTAAAAATTTGGTAAAATTATCAAGGGACTTTAGTTCAAGTCTTCACAAGAGCTAACCTATCTTTTGGAGTATTTATGACCTCGGGCTATCTCTTCTAGACTTCGAGTATGTCATCCTCGGCAGGCTTACCTTATATACGTGGTTTGCAGGCTATCACGTGTACCCGACAAAGATAGGGTTCCCCGTCACAAAAAAATAATTAAGTTTAATAGCAATGTTGGCATTCATATTAATATTCATGTTGGCATGACATTGTTATCTTGCACCCACCCTGGTTCTAACAAGTTTAAATAACTATGAAAGACAATAACGAGTAAAGTCATGCCGTCACGTAATTCTTTTTTCACAACTTCACCACCCATTTCCATTTCAAATTTATTATTCAAAAGAGCACCAAAACTAAACTTTTTATTAAGCCCGCCAAAAGCTTTAGGTATGATGGTTGTTGATGTAACACTTCCATCTACCAAAGAGTCTTACCAAGGTCTACCTTACTAAATAGAAGTGCTACCATCTCGGTAGTCCGAGATAGATAATATCAAACAAACAATAAAGAAATAACATTTATTAAAAGCAAGGTTTAAAGTGATTACATCGTCATCTCAAACCAATAAAGAGAACAAAGTCTCAAAGCCAAGTACTCAAACTAAATAATATAAGTATAATAGTTACGACGCGGCGCAAGCTAAGACTCGTCATCAGCGGCATTCCCTTAATCTCAACGCATGCTCAAAAGAATACCTGCTAAACTCCTGCTCACCATTCCCCAATGTATCACAGCAATTTTGAAAACAGAGAAGGGGTCAATATCATCATACATCAATCTATGCAACAATATACAGTCAAACAATCATAACGAAGTATCCAATAACCATTAACCAACAACATCTCAAAACTCCAGTAACCGAGTTCCCGTTGAAGCGGTAGTCCCTGTCAGCGTCAGACTGCAGATCTGAACGTCGTACCACCTACTATGCTAGACCACAACAATGGACATCAAAAGCCCCTCTCATCTTAATGAGATTTCCCAAAACATTAATGTGCACATCCCCCTCGTTGAGGGAGAGCCACGAGAGGCGAACTCGGGGTGTGGAACCGTCTCTCGGTGAACCACCAATATAGAACCAGTAACCAATCACAATCACAATAACAATAACAACACCATCACCGTAACCATCATCAACAATCATCATCAATATCATCAAAAACAACAATCATCAATCAACATATGAGAGTACTGAGTAGAGAAACCCTACTTTAAGGCAATTCTGCAACAATAGAAAGCAAGACTAGAACCCTTCTTCTATGAATTCCCCTCCTAACAATCATACAATTAATCTAAATCAATAATCTATTATAATTACTTAATTTCCAACCCTAATCCAGATTAGGGTTCATATAAACTTGTCCGACAATACTAATTAACATAGATTGAGATACTTACGACGAGACTGGTGCAAAAGAATGACTCCGACGATCAACAATTGCAATCACAAGCTTAGTGATGAATTAGGATGATTAAGGATTGATTCGAGAGAGGTTTGAGAATGTTTTAGGGTTTTAATAAAAGTTAACTGACAATATATATATATATATATATATATATATATATATTAGGGCAGAGCATGGATCGGATATCCGATCCGAACCCAATTTTCGGATCGGATATCCGATCCGAATTTTCAAAATTTTGATATCCGATATCCGATCCGAACTACTTCGGATATCCGAAATTTGATATCCGGAAATATCGGATCGGATATCCGATTATCCGTTACCTATCCGAAGAAATGTTTTCAGGTTCAATATGACATTTTTTCTAACATTTACGCTATTATTGTCCAAATTTATAGTTTTTATACCAAAACAAATGATAGATTTATCGTCATAGAAGGAATGTCCTTTCCTAAAGCCATAAAATGACAACGACAAAAGCATCTTATTCATACTTTTCTCAAATATGAGTAAGTATGTTCAATAGAAACAACAGTACAAGCTCGGTTGTTCACACCTTCAGATCTGAAAAGTAGATATTCGTAATCTTTTAATATGGTGAATAATTAAAATAGGAACAATCAGAAACTAGAAAAGGGAACAATGTTCGAACAATTTCAGATCTATTGTTTGTGGCGCAGTGTTTGTGGCTTAGTGTTTGTGGCGTTTCGAGTGCCGGAGTAATTTTGTGGGGTTTCTTGTGAAGCCGTAGGGTGTGTAGCGGTGGTGGTCGAGTGTAGCGAAGCGTTGTCGAGTATGACGTTCAAGCAGTTGAGTTGAGCATTCTCAGTGATGGTGTTTTAAGTGGAAGATGGAGTTTAAGTGGAAGATGGAGCAATTAGTGGTGAAAGACTGAAAGGGAATGAAGAAGTGAAGAAAATGAAATGACAAATTTTGTTGGATTGAAGTATATATAAGACGGCTGGCTCTCTTTCATCTTTTAGGGTTTTAATAATTGGGCCTTCTTTCATTAAATAGTCTATCTCAAAGTCCAGACCCATATATTTTAGCAAATGAAAAATAACTTTTTGATTTTCGGATCGGATACGGATATCCGAAATTTTGACAACAGATATCCGTATCCGATCCGATATCCGAATTTTTCGGATCGGATACCCGATCCGAAACCTATTTTCGGATCGGATATCCAAATTTTCGGATCGGATTCGAATCAGATATCGGATCGGTTCGGATAATCGGATTTTTTGCTCAGCCCTAATATATATATATATATATATAGAGAGAGAGAGAGAGAGAGAGAGAGAAAGAGAGAGAGAGAGAGAGAGAGCTTAGTTCTTTTGAGTCCACCATTTCTATAGAGTCCTTGAGTCCTCATCCTAGCCATTGGATGGGGGAGATGGATGGATGAGATTGTAGATTAAAAATCACACTTATCACTAATCAATTATTTATGTACTAATTAATTAAGTTTCTCTCTCTAGCCTTTAATTAATCACTTTTGAGCTGCTGAGATTTATGAGTGTAACTTTGATACTTACGAGTGTAACTCTAATGTTTTAGAGTGTAACTTTAACTTTTTAAGGCGGTTTGTAATATAAAAAGTTGAATTTAAACAATTTGAACACCTTACGAGTGTAACTTTGATGCTTTTCGAGTGTAACTCTAATATTTTTGAGCGTAACTTTAATATTTTAAGGCGATTTTGTATATAAAACTTTGAATATATATAATTTTAACATTTTACGAGTGTAACTTTAATGATTTTCGAGTGTAACTCTAATATTTTATAATTTAACTTTAATTTTTTATAAGATGGTTTGTATATTAAAATTAGTATTTATATAATTTTAACACTTTAAGAGTGTAACTTTTATGATTTTCGAGTGTAACTTTAATATTTTAGAGTGTAACTTTAATTTTTTTTAAGACGGTTTTGGTAATATAAATTTGAAATCATATAATTTTAACATGTTTAGAGCGTAACTCTAACATTTTACGAGTGTAACTATGTTAATTTTAGGTTATTTTGGGTAAAATAATTTGAATTTTTGTAATTTACTGTATGCTTACAAGTATAAAATACTTTATGAGTGTAATTTTAATGAATTAAAAGTGTGACTTTAGTCTTTTAAGTGTAACTTTGATCCTTTATAAGTGTAACTTTAGTTCTTTATGAGTGTAACTGTAGTCCTTTATGAGTATAACATTAGTCTGATCACCGATAAACACCACCACAGTCTTCCACCACCAACCCATACCCACAAAAAGGTAGATCTGATGAAAAAAAAACCTGAAAACCAGGTAATTAGACGAGTGTAACTTTAATAGAGAAGGAATGTAATTTTAATAGAGAACGAGTGTAACTTCAAAAAAAAAACATATCTAAAACCAACGCAATAACAAGACGAGATTTTTAAGACAAGATTTGAAAAAAATAAAAATATAACAATAAAACTAAAAAAACAGATCTGAAAAAGAAAAGAACTTTTAAGGTCATTTTTATACAAAAATGTAGATCTGACACCTAAAATGTAACTTTTAAGGTAATTTTTTATACAAAAATTATGTAACTTTAATAAAAGAATGTGTTACTTTAATATATGATATATGTGACTTAAATAAATAAGATGAGTAATTTTAATAGAGAATTTGTGTTACTTTAATAGACAATATGTGTAACTTTATCAGATCTAGGGGAAAAAAACAAAAAAAAACTGTAACTTTTAAGGTTATTTTGTGTTACTTTAAAAGAGGATATATGTGACTTTAATAAATAAGGTTTTTAACATTAATAAAGGATTTGTATTACTTTAACAAACGTCATTAACATTTGACACCCGTTTATCAGATTTGAAAAAAAATTAAAAAATAAATAAATTAAGACACATCAACAAATCTGAAAATTAAACCAAAAAAAAAAAGAAAGACTGAACATGAAATTTAACAACAAAAAAAGGTGATCTAATAATATAAAAAGAAATTGAAAAAAAAAAATTGAAAAAAGAAACGATTTATGTTTTGTTTTTTGTAGATCTAGCTTTATTTTTTGTGGTTATAGGCTTTTTTAGATCTAGTAATAGAGGTGGTTTTGGTCGGCAAGGGAGGTCGTGGCCGGTCAAAGAGTAGAAGAGAGAAAGGCGCCGGGAACCGACAAGGAAGTAGTGGCCGACAGGGATAAGGGAGGTGCGCCGATGTGCTGGTGGAGAAGAGAGCAAGGGTTTTTTTCAGATGTAAAATATGGTGGTGGTTGGTGGTTGGAAAGAGGAAGGGTGGCGGCGTCGTTGGGTGGCTATGTCGAGGGGTGACGCACCGTGGGGTGGTGGCTGGCAGAATGGCGAAGCCGTGGGGTGGATGGCTGGCAGAATGGCCGCGGCGTGGGGTTACGACCGGAAGGTTGTGGTGTCGTGGTGTGGCGGTAAGGAGAACGTGAGTGATAAAGGACAATTTTTTTTTTCAAATCTGGGGTGGTTGGTGGGTGGTGGTGAGTGAGAGGAAGTGATGAGAAGTAATGTTATTCTGTGCGATGAGAGAGAAGTAGTTGAGTGGATATATATTGAATTAGGGTGGTGATTAGTGGTTAATTAGTAAGGGATGAAAGAGAGTGGAAATTAACTCATTAATTACATTTTGGGAGTCTCACTCTCAGCCATCCATCTCCCTCATCCAATGACCACAAAGAGGACTCAAGGACTCTAAGGATATGAGTGGACTCAATTGATCTTTGCTCTTTATATATATATATATATATAGAATTAGGATCCGGTGAGAACCACTTAGATAATGAGAACCGTGAGAACTCCGCCTTACAAAATTTATTTTTAAAAAATAAGGACATTTTTTGGTTCGGCGTAGAATTTTATGGCTAGATAACATACATCTTGGTCGAAAAAATATAAGTTACTGACGGAAATTGAGGTGAAATACGATTTATTAATTTTCATGCACCTAGTAGTCCGTTTCATGTATCTAACAATTTTCATGCACCTGGTGCTTATTTTAATGCATCTAGAGCCCGTTATTTTCATGCACCTAGTAACTGTTTTCATGCATGTAGGAATTTTCGTGCACCTAGTGCTCGTTTTCACGCATTTAGAGTAATTTTAGTGTACAAATTGAATTTATGTACATTAAGTACATATTTTTTTTAATATAATCATTATATTTTGTTTAATTACTGCAAGTATTTTGCTTGAATAAACTAAACTAATGGTAAATGATCTAACAAAACTTTCGAAACAAGATTTGGTGGAGATTTAGTGAGGGTTCTCACGGTTCTCATTATGTTAGTGGTTCTCACCGGATCCTGACCCTATATATATATATATATATATATATATATATATATATATATATATATATATATATATATATATATATAGAATTGGGATCACATAAGTCCACCTTTCTTAGGTGAGTCCATGAGTCCTAATCTAGACCATTGGATCAAACAAATGAAAGGTTGAGATTAAAACAAAAAATGAAAGGGTAATATAAAAGCTCTCAACCTCACCCAAACCCTAATCAATTCTGAAAACATACACTCCTCTCTCTATCCACTCCTCTGTCTACTTCTCTCTCATACCCCTGCCACCTACTTGCCCTCGCCGGCCACCGGTTGTCCACTGCCACAACACCACCACTTCACATCACCACGCCACACTGCCGGCTCTACCACCACTGCCACCATGCCGCTCCTACGTCCTTTCTCTACCACCAATGCCACCATCCCTCTTTTCTCTGTTTTCTATGTTTTTTTCAGATCTGAGATTGGGTTGGTGGTGGGTAATGTGTGGTCTATTCTCTTTTTTATTCAGATTTGGCCGTTTGTGGTGAAGGGTGGTTGTGGAAGTGGTGTGCTTTTTTTTTTTTTTTTTTTTTTTATATTTGGTTGTTGGTGGTGAAGGGAGGTCGTGGTGGTGGTTTTTTTTATTTTTTTCATATATGCGTCGTGGTGGTTGGTGGTGGTGGTGACTGTCGTGGTGTGGTGCTCGGCGAGGTTGTGATTGTTGTGAAGGTTGAGACTAAAGTTGCATAATATTAAAGTAAAGTTACTCAATAAAATTATACTAAAGTTGAATCTTTAAAGAAGTAGGTTAGACAAAATTGGACAGATTAGTTACTTAAAATTTGATCAAAGTTGCATAAATTTTGACAAAAAGTTACATGAAATTAGACTAAAGTTAAATTAAATTAGACCAAAGTTACACAAAATTGTTTAAATTCAAATTATTAATATATTCAAAATAAATCAAAAGGCTTAAAGAGCTAAAGTTACACTCGTAAAAGATTGAAATTACACTCGTAATACACTAAAGTTACATAAACTTAAATTATGTAAGTTAATATGATTTTGAATTAATTCAAATTTTATACAATTTTTCTCAAATCCTTGTAACTTTAGTCTAATTTTATGTAACTTTTAACCAATTTTATGTAACTTTACTCTAATGTCATGTAAATTTAGTCTTGTTTTAAACATATTAATTCGAATTTATACAATTTTATGTAACTTTAGTCACATTTTATGTAATTTTGCTTAACTTTAATGTTACTTTAGTCATATAAGTTCAGTCCAAGGCGGCCACCACCCCAAATATCCCACGCCTACCACCACAACCTCCTTCCACCACCACAACCTCCTTCCACCACCCAATGTTCAAATCTGAAAAACAAAAAATAAACAAGTGAAGGATGGTGGGGAGGGGAGGTCGAGGAGTGCGGTGGAATGGAGAGGGGGACGAGCGAGGCCGAGGGAGGTGGTGGGTGGGGTTGCTGTGGTCATAAAAGGAAGGGAGGCCGGCGATTAAAGGTCGGCGAGTGGAGGCGGCATGCCGGAGGAGAGGCGTCGTGGAGGAGGAGGCGGAGGGAGGAGGAAGGCCGTGGGAGAAGGAGGAGAAGGAAGGAGGAACGACGGAGAGAGGCCGAGGAGAAGGCGTGGTGAAGGAAGGAGGCCGAGGCCGAGGAGGACGGCGGGGAGCATGGTGGTGGTGGGTTTTTAAATCTGAAATTTTAGAGAGATGAGAGGAAGAGAGAAGTGAGACAAATAGTGGGTAGGATTTGTGAGAGTGATTAGGGTTTGGTTGTGTTTTGGATGCTTTTATATCATCCCTTGTGTTTTTGTTTTAATCTTGACCCTTGATTTCTTAGATCTAATGGTCTATATTAAGACTTAGAGACTTACAAATAAAAAGTGGACTCAATGTGTGTATATATATATATATATATATATATATATATATATATATAACCCTCAATCATTTTAATTCAAAACCGCTCGAAAAATCCGACAGACCGATGCACTCGGTCGAGTGCACAAGACACTCGGTCAAGTACCAACTTTACTCAACCGAGTGCCACTCAGGCAGAAGCCTGCCTAAGCGACAAACTGAACTACTCGACCGAGTACCAAGTAGCAGAATACAGAGTATTACAATCTTCCCTCCTTAAAATGAACTTCGTTCTCGAAATTCACAACCCAACACGTTAAACAAACACAACGGCGAGGGACAAACAAAGCTTCACCTAAATAATTGAGAAAAATGGAGGGTGCTAGATTTACGGATGAAAAGGGGGATTATGAATGTATGGCTGGGAAAGAACTGGAGGTGTAGTTAAAGACTGTAGCATGTGTTGTTGGGCTATGGTAAGTTACTGCTCAAGCACTAAGGTGTATTGGGCCTTGATTGAAAGTATGAGATATCGAAGTCCAAAAATTCGCCAGAAATAAAAGAAAGTTTAGTCGAATTTCTGGACACTTCCGGCTTCAATCAAATGGTCAATTATTCTAATAATGTCTGAAAGAATGTAATAACCGTCATTTACATAAGTATATTTGGTAGTGTGTTAGTACATAGGAGTGGTATGGGTCGCTTAGGAAGAGAGTGGAGGCCTGTCTCGATCGAGATAGGCAATGTCTCGGTCGAGACAGACCCATCTCGGTCGAGACATGCCTTGTCTCGGGGGAGACGAGTGTCAGTGCTGAACCGCGTGTTTTCCTAATTTCCGCAAATTAATTTATTAAATATATTATATTAATCTTAGCTCGACTATACTACCTTAACCCTAATTAAACCCTCTCATACCCTGCCTATAATTCTTATCTTTCACAACTCATAATCTAAGACCCTAGAGAGAGAGAGAGAGAGAGAGAGAGAGAGAGAGAGAGGATGAAGCTTGATTTGGAGATCTAGGGAGAAAGGCTCATCAATCTCATTAATCCTTGTGTGGTATGCTCTAATTATGTTAATAATACTGCATAATCAACCTAGCATCTTGTCTACATCACCCTATGTTTAAGATTAATGAAATTAATACTCATAAATCAATCTAGGAAGATGATGAATGATAATTGTGTTAGTTAGTGATTAGATTTGTTACTATATATTTTTGTAGGCAGCGGGTTTGTAGAAGAAAGGTTTTAAATCATGCGTGTTACCTGTACGTGAAGAGTTGCGAAAAGGTAGGGTTTTTTCCTACTTAACTGAGAATGTCTTGGTTAAGTGAGGATATTACATAGTGGTATCAGAGCGTGACGGTCCTGGAGACCAAACAATGAACTCAATTAATCTAGGTGTCTAATAAAATGAACCCCGGGTAGAAACTGTTAGGAGCCCCTCTTAGTACTGTTAGGGAGACGTCCTTAATTCGTACCATGGCCCTATCAGTTTTGAGCCAGTAACAACGGGTAGTGTAAAGAGTGTGGGTAGTTAGAGTGTGATAAAATATGCTTTTCTAGTACTTTAAATTTTGAGAGTCTAAGTGATTATGTGCTAGTGACATGGCGACGGTATGAATGTTGACGGAGATTTGAATCGGAATTTCGAGAAGTGAAGTTGTGAAAACGAGATGATGAATGAGAAAAGAGATGAATGAGAAAAGAGAAAGACACTAATTTTATTGTATGATGTGGAGACATGTGTATGTGATGAGAAATGCTTAGTTTCTGTGATGAATATAACATGTGTACGAAATAGCGATGCTCTAGTGATAAAAAGTTGATTTATGACGATTGTTGTCGATTTTGATAGCGAGTAATATAAATATAGTGAAATGATGAAGTTAAAAACGTGATACACTGTGCCTTTTGCGTGAATATGTTGGATATTTGATGTTGGATATGTCGTGGGTAGCTCACAGAACTGTCCCGGTCGAGACTGTCTCGGGAGAGACAGTGATGTCTCGGGCGAGTTAGTATTGATCTCGGCCAAGATATGCCAACTTGGCCGAGACAATGACTACTCAGTGGTTGTGTTATTTCTAACTAGCGATGAGCCGCCTGCTTAAGCTGTTTATTATTTTCTTCTATAAAGAACGATGACTAAGAAGGGAACGATCACATCGTCTGCGGAAACTAACATGTCAACGGAGGAGGTTGAAAGGTTGTTGGAAACGAATGCAACATTGACTGTAGCATTACATAAGGTAAACACACCAAAAGAGGTTGTGGTTGATGCCGCAGTGATGAATACGACGATAGCGCGATATCGACCCACGAAGTATGAGGAGGTCGGTGCGTCCTCGTTGCTTGATAACTGGGTACGGGAGCTTGAGAATATCTTTGAAGTGCTGAAGTGCCCACCAGAATAGAGGGTGGACCAGGCGGCTTTTTATCTCAGGGCAAAGACGGGATTGTGGTGGAGCCATAACAAGGAGAAAATAAGGGAATATTACAAGGAGAGGGAGAATAGAGAGACAGTGGATTGGGGCGGTTTCAAGGGGATGATGAGAAATGAGTTTACGTCCGAGCATGTCCGTAGTAAGATGAGAGAAAAGTTCGATCAATTCAAGATGACATAAGACATGACAATGGAGGAATACCATAATCAGTTCATGGAACTGTCAACCTATGCAACCGATCTGAAGATGAGTGATGAGATCTTAGCTTCACGGTTTGAGAAGGGATTGATCCTTGATATTACGAAGAGAATGCCATCACCCTTGCCAAATGAGACTAGGGATGTGAGGGAGACATATTTGAGGGCTGGGCTTGCGAACAGATTGGCCGAGATGACTAGAGATAAAAATAAGGAGAAGGGAGAAAAGAGAAAGGTGAAATCCTCAGTAGGTGAAGGGGGTGGAAGTAGTAATAAACCTACATACCAACAATTCAAATCCTACTCCACGAGAGGTATTGGACATGGAAGGGGATCTAGCGTTGGTCCGAGATCAGCTAAAACAACTCCGCTTCGATGTTATAACTGTGACAAGCGAGTGTATAAGTGCACCAAGAGGTGAATACGGCCGAGGGAGCCTATGATCCTATCGCGCCCCAATTTCTACTCATGGGGGAAGTGGTTACTCGGGATCGCGGAGTAATCAGCGCAGTTACACCAATTATCCGAATTCTTTTATTAACCATTCCAATAACAACCAAAGTGGAGGGTCTTATCTGAGGCTAAACAATGGGCGAAACCAGAGCAATAATGGAAAAGCGACTACCTCAACTAGCACGGTTCAAGGTGGCATGAAATCAAGTGGAAAATTGTTCGCAATGGGGAGAGAAGCAGCGGAGGGAGATTCTTACGTGGTTACGGGTATATTTCTAGTAAGCATGCCAAGACCTTAAAACTGGGTGACTATGATTTGGTAGAGGATAAGGTTGAGATACCATCCGGGGAATCCATAAATTGTACCAAACTATATAGAAATATTTCAATAATTATTAGGGAGGTGATGTTTCCAGTAAACCTAATAGACTTTCCATTTGGGGAATTTGAGATAATATTAGGTATGGACTGGTTGAGTAGACACTATGCCAACATAGACTGTTATTTAAAGAAAGTGTCATTAAGGGGACCTAACGGTGTGAGAGTCTCCTATAAAGGGTGTGTCGTGAGGCCTAAGGTTAAGTTAATTAATACCACTACATTGAAAGCTTGCTTACGAAAGGGGGAACAATTGATCTTGTGTCACATACGAGATACCCGCGGGGAGGAGTTAAGTGCCAATGATTGTGGGAAAATATCCGTATACTTCCCTTTAAATCATTCAGGATTATAATGAAATTATGATTATATGATTAATAGTCATAAACGAAAATGCATAATAAGCGAGAGATTAGAAATAACCTTTAGTCCTTGCTTTAATGGCCTAAGAACAAATATCAAAATTTGATATCTCATAATCGTTTCACCCAAGATTGATCAAGATATGCCTTAGGTTTTGCTAGAAAAAGATAGAAAAGAATATTGTTTCTTTTCTTTTTGTGAGATGTAAATGATGGAGGCACAAGAGAGAATGAATTAGGGTTAGAAGAAAAATCTAAATCTTTCCTCTTCTTATTCCTTTCTCACGGCACCAATTGGCTATAATGGGGAGATTTTTTCTCCTCAAAATAACTACCCATTGACAGAAAAACAGAGTGTATCTGGACACATTTGTTTCGGTTATCTTAGCTTCCAATATAATGTAATATATTATAATCGTCATTTGTCATGGACCGACATCACTATAATACATCATTAGTTATAAATATCCGTATATTTATAATTTGCCAATTAATTATAACGGTTTATGTTTAATTAGCTTACATTATATACAACAATTAAATATAACATTTTATATTCAATTTACGAATTACAGTTAATTCGTCTCAGCTAACTTTATTTAATCGTTATTAAATAATCTGTCATCATCACATTGACTAACCTTTTAGTCAAATACACTGACTAACCTTTTAGTCATTTAATTAGGCATCAATATGATTATTTTCTCAAATAATCACATCTCTCACACACATCCTTTAGGTGTGACTTTTAGGGACCAGTTGATCACCGCCATCTGTATGACAATAACGTCAAACTTATCTAGCAAGCCAACCGTTATTGATAAACGTTAATCAACTGATTATTATACAAAGTATACCCTGTGAACCTATAGAGATTTATTTATGTTATTGCACTAACTGTGGAGGACACTGGCCCCAACAATCTCCCACTTGTCCGTACAAGTGTATGTGCGATAACCGATTCTCATATCCATAATAAATTTCTCCCACTCAATGTAAACCAATTTGCAAAGTCTGTATTCACAAAGGTCATAGTTTACAAGTGATCAGTATCAAGAGTGGTTTCCCCGACTAGAGAGTAACTTAACTGATAAACGAATCTTCATTCGAGCATGGCCATGCATTTCAGTTACAGCTCCCCGAGTGGCCCTGAGAAATATCATATCCTGATAAAGGTTGGATATATTCTTCAACTCGAATCTTGCAGATACGAGCGCAGTATGAAATGACCCAGTGAAAATCTACTTAGCCTCCTGTTACGGTCGACCATGAGAAAGAAACCAAAGTTTCCCAAAAACTGCCTTTATCTCAAGAGACAGTTGATAGTCAAAAGAATCGACACTAGGAACACTATGGATGTTCTATCCACGACCTGACACCTAATGTTCTGAAACATTTAGGACTCCATAACGTCGTCACAAAATGTCCTGCGCAGTATTATAACCCGCATCTGTGATCGATCAGTCAACAGTTTGACTTATGGCTCGTTGAACCCACCATCAATCGACGTCACAAAATAATTGCCAGAGTTATCAGCTCATGTAGGCAATTACGGACCCAAAACAAATATAATGTAATTCAGTTCACTTTGTGGTGTTCAATGTTGTCAGTACAACCCACATGAAAAACAAAATATAAAACAAAACGATGATTTCATAGATGGTTTTATGAAAAAGATACAGGTGTCTAATCCATATAAAACAACTAATACAACTCAGGAACACGTTTGATCCCCATGGAAATAACGTGTCCTTCATGCTTATCATATCTCAATGGTTTAGTGAGAGGATCTGCAACGTTATCATCCGTAGCAATCTTGTCTATCACTATCTCCCTTTGCTCCACGTAATCTCGGATCATGTGAGCCTTCCGTTGTACATGCCTAGACTTGTTGCTGGACTTAGGCTCCTTAGCCTGGAAGATGGCACCCCTATTATCACAATAGATGGTGATCGGGTCATCCGAACTAGAAACTACGGTTAGTCCCTGTAAGAACTGACGCATCCATATAGCTTCCTTCGCAGCCTCTGAAGCAGCATAGTACTCGGACTCAGTCGTAGAATCTGCTATAACATTTTGTTTGGAGCTTTTTCAGCTGACCGCAGCGCCATTAAGAGTAAACACGAATCCAGACTGAGATTTCGATCTCTCATCCGTTTGGAAGCTAGCATCTGCGTAACCGGTTCGCATAGCCAGTGTCACCTTCATAAGTTCATACCCAATCCCTTATAGTTTCTCCGTAGGTACTTTAAGGATATTTTAACAGGCTAGCTCCAGTGTGGTTTCATCACACTGATTTGCCTTGGTACGACTGTCATACTCAATGCATATGCCCACGTCTGGACGTGTGCATATAATGGCATACAAGATCGATCCTATAGCTGATGCATAAGGAATCTGACTCATGCGCTCGACCTCTTCCGATGTCTTTGGGGCCTGAGCTTTACTCAAATGCATCCCAGAGACCATTGGAAGGTTCCCCTTCTTGGAGTTGGTCATGCTGAACCTCTCAAGAATCTTATCTATATAAGACTCCTGACTGAGGGATAACATCCGTCGGGATCTATCTCTGTAGATACGGATCCCCAAAATTCTTTGTGCTTCACCCAGATCTTTCATCTGGAAATGGTTCTTTAACCAAACTTTTATAACCGAAGTTTATAGAGGTATGTCATTCCGCAATCCCAAGAGTATGTCATCAACATACACTATTAGGAAGACAATCTTGCTCCACTCGACTTGATATATAAGCATGTTTCCCTCCGATCGAGTAAATCCATTCTCCTTTTAATCACCTGGTTTGAAACGATGATTCCAACTCCGAGAAGGCCTGCTAAGTCCATAAATGGAACGCTTAAGCTTGCATACCTTCTTAGGATTTTTAGGATCAATGAAACCTTCGGGTTGTACCATGTACAACTCCTCCTCCAAATAACCGTTTAAGAAGGCGGTTTTCACATCCATTTGCCAAATTTCATAGTCATGAAAAGCGGCAATCGCTAAGATTATCCGAATGGAACGCATCATAACTACGGGTGCAAAAATTTCATCATAGTGCAATCCTTGCACTTGAGTGAAACCCTTTGCCACTAGTCGTGCCTTGTATGTATCTGGTTGTCCTTCTACAGAATGCTTTATTTTATAAAGCCATTTGCACTGAAGAGGCCGAACCTTATCAGGTAAGTCAACCAGATCCCATACGTCATTCTCATACATAGAGTCCATCTCGGATTGCATGGCTTCAAGCCATAGCTTAGAGTCGGAACAGGTCATGGCACCTTTATAGGTAGCGGGTTCGTTACTCTCTAGGAGTAAAACGTCATCTCTCCCATTCTCCTCGACCATACCAATGTATCTGTCTGGAGGAATCGAGACTCTACCCGACCTTCTAGGTTCCTCAGGAATATTTACCGCAGCCGATGATGAAGGAACAGTTTCCTCCATTGGTAGCTCGGTTGTTGGTTCTGGAATCTCCGACAGATCGAAGGTTCCATTACTTGTCCTATTCTCGAGAATTCTTTCTCTAAGAACGTCGCGCTAGCCGCAACAAAAACTCGATGTTCGGTAGGCGAGTAAAAGTAATGACCAAATATCCCTTTTGGATAACCAATAAAGTATGTCTTGACCGATCGTGGGCCGAGCTTATCGTCAGGTCTCCACTTGACATAAGCCTCGCAGCCCCAAACCCGAATAAAGGACAAGTTAGGGACCGTTCCCTTCCATAATTCATATGGAGTCTTGTCTACAGCTTTAGACGGACTTCGGTTAAGTATTAGAGCAGCTGACAATAGAGCATATCCCCATAATGAGTCAGGCACAACCGTGTGACTCATCATGGATCGAACCATATCAAGCAATGTTCGATTTCTCCGTTCGGACACACCATTCAATTGTGGTGTTCCAGGTGGAGTTAACTGTAGTACTACACCACAGTCTTTAAGGTGTCGATCAAACTCCTTCGAAAGATATTCGCCACCACGATCCGAACGTAGTGCTTTAATCTTTCTATCCAGCTGGTTTTCAACCTTATTCTGGAATTCCTTGAACTTGTCAAAGGACTCACTTTTATGCTTCATTTAGTAGACATAACCATATCTACTCAAATCGTCCGTGAAAGTGATAAAATATCTATAGCCATCTCTAGCGTTGATTGACATAGGTCCACACACATCAGTATGTATGAGTCCTAATAGGTCAGCAGCGCGCATTCCAACACCTTTGAAGGAAATTCGAGTCATTTTGCCTATGAGACATGATTCACACGTGCCAAAAGATTCATAGTCAAATGGGGAGATAGTCCCATTATCAATGAGCTTTTTCACGCGTTTTTCATTTATGTGTCCCATACGGCAATGCCATAGATAGGTTTGATCTTTGTCACCAACCTTTGCTTTCTTATTACTCACATGCATTATATCTATGGTTTGATCTAAAACATATATTCCATTTATGGAAACAGCTTTACCATAAATCATATCGTTTAAAGAGAAAATACAGCTATTATCCTTTATTAAAAACGAAAAACCGTCCTTATCAAGAACGGAAACAGAAATAATGTTTTTCGACAAACTGGGTACATAGTAACAATTATTCAGCAATAACTCAAAACCACTAGGGAGTTGGATTACATATGTTCCCACTGAAACGGCAGCAACTCTAGCTCCATTCCCCACTCGCAGGTCCACATCACCCTTTGCGAGAGTTGTGATGCTTCTTAGGCCCTGCAAATGATTACACAGATGAGAACCACAACCAGTATCTAGTACCCAAGTTCCGAAACTTGCATGGTTAATCTCAATCATATGAATAAAAGATGACGTACCAACAGGAGTGACGCGACCTGATTTTACGTCTTCAGCATACACGGGACAGTTCCGCCTCCAATGCCCAGTCTTGTGGCAATGGTGGCACTCCACGTATTCTTTGCTCTTTGTCTTGCCTTGTGAGCTACCGCTAGTCTCACCAGGCCCACTCTTGACCTTTCCTGGCTTTTTGAACTTTGGCTTCCCTACAGCTAGGTCAGCTTGAGCCTTGCCCTTACCCCTACCCTTGTTGTTAATCATGAGAACGTCCTGTTTCATGCTCCCACTCAATTTCAGATCACTCTCGGTCTGTACGAGAAGTGAGTGGAGTTGATGAAGACTTTTCTTCATATCATTCATATAGTAATTTGCCCTGAAAAGGGCAAAACCATCATGAAGTGAATGGAGCACACGATCAATAATGATCTTCTCATCGATGTTACAACCAAGAGCCTCCAGCTTCTCGACATTCTCGATCATAGCAAGAATGTGTGGGCTAACCGCTTGGCCCTTCTGGAGTTTCGCTTCAAAGAAGCGACAGGTATACTCATAGCTAACGATCCTCGGAGCTTTCGAGAACTCGTTAGAGAGAGTGGTGAAAATCTTGTTTGCACCCTGGGCTATGAATCGCCTCTGCAAATTGGATTCCATTGCAAAGATGAGTACGTTCTTTATCGCACCCGCCTCCATTACGAAATCACTATAAGCAAGTGATTCATTTGCTCCTGCATTGGGGCCTGGGTTAGTCGGTAGTGGCTCAGTCAAGTACTTGAGCTTACCGTCAGCAATGGCAGCATTCCGTAATGCCGCCTCCCAGTCCGCAAAGTTTGACCCATCATTCTTCAGTCGCGTGGACTGATTCATGTTGTCCATAAAGATCTTTAGCCAGGACTCGCGAGCGAGTGTAGCACTTGGCATTGGGTCGTCTGTACGTCCAGCCATTTGTTATTTTAGCAGTTATATCTTTATATAACGGATTCAAGAAACTGTGAAAAAGAAGAAAAATTATGATAAGTTTCATCGTTTTAAAATTAAGTCTTAATGCAAAAACTGTTTAATGCGATGACTCATGCATTTATACAATTGACCTCCCTCAAGAATTATATAAATGAGCCCAAGACTCAATTTCTGTAAATTGATAAGCCAACCTCTTGGCTAATTCTACTTTTAGAATTCTCAGTCGATAAATTTCTGTAAATTCTATCTTTAGTCCATTATAATCCCGAGATATTACTCGGACTACAATGTTGAGGTAAAATAGGTCAACACTCCCTACTTACCCAACGTAGAAGGGGTCATATTATGACTTCCGACGAAGAAGGGGTTCATAGTAGTTTTTCCTATAAAGACTAATCTCAATTTTCATTTTAGAGGAAGATTCCATCATCTTAAATTTAATTCATTTTAAGTGAACAAAATTCTAGCATTTCGTGAATGATTTAGACTAAGGTGTGGCTCTATGAATGAGTGACATCTGTATGTCTATGATGAAAATTCAAACTATATGAATCATTTTTCATGCAATTTAGGTGGTTTGGTTTAGGCGGAATATGATGCAATAATTTAACATGTGAATGAAAAGCAAAAGAATGAAAAATACGTAAACTATTACAACGGTCCTAGTGTGGCCTATCTACCAAAAAGAACAGTAAATACAAGTTTGGAATCCATCCTAATGGACCCGAGAAGCTTGACTTGATGTTCCATCTTGGTCCATGAAGCGGGAGTGAGCATCCGATCTCCGTCTTTAGTCTTCTTAAATTACATTTAAAAATTACAAAATAAACCTATTTACATTCTAATTCCAAAAGATAATTAAAAGAAAAATAAAGGGAGATTCGAGATCTCAAAATTACATCCAAACCATGTTTCCATCATTACGAAAACATGATTAACTAAGGCCACACTAGGTATTACAATTTTTTTTTTTTAATTGCAAAAAAACGTAAATCAAACCATTCATCCATTCATTCATTCGACAAAAATAAAATGCATCAACTATATAAATTAATTCTTCAAGACATAATTCTGTAATTATGTAGAGTAATTTATCCATACCACCTTTTAAAAATGATTAAAATTATGTGATAATTATTTAATTAGTCACAAAATTCGAATCAACAATAATCCATATTATTGTATCAAACAACATTATTTTAAACCGCTTTAAAATAATTAGGTATCTAAACATGAGTGAACTTCTACACAACAAACCAACAACAACAAAAACATTATCTTTATAATGTTAAAATTGAAATTAGCCGGAAAAAAACAAAACAAATTTTTTTTTCCCTGTTCACTGTTCACGCGAACAGTACCAGTCCCAAAAATAATTTTTTTTTTAAATCTATTTCTCACGGTTTAATCCAAAAACCGAAAAAACATTAAAAATAAAAACTTGCTGCAAACTGCAATAAAAAAAAAAAAGTTTTTTTTTTTTTTTTTTTTTACAGTAGCAGCACGAACAGTGAAAAAAAAAATTTCGGTGTTGCCATTATTGCTAGATCGGTACATAATTCAATATTTAATCGTTATTAAATATTGATTCAAACTAGATTATTCAATTTAACCTTTTAAAATGAACATCTAAATCATGATTAAATCGATTATCCATATATTCATTTAATCACAATCGCTTTGAACATCATTAAAACAATAGCAAAACAAAAGCAACAACAAAACAAAACCAATCCATCTTATTTTAATTTAATCCTTATCAAATTAAAACAAGTACAAATTTATTATATTGAATTTTAACCTTTTAAAATAACAATATCAATAAATCAACAATGGAAAAACAAGACCAAAAAAAAATCACACGGCAAAAAAAAAAAATTCAGCCGTGACAAAAAATTTTTTTTCGGTATTAATTTTTTTTCTCAAATTTATATTTCATAAAATGAAAAACATATAATATAATTTTGTAGCCTTACGCTCTGATACCACTTGTGGGAAATAACTGTTTACATCCCCTTAAAATTTAGGATTATAACAAAATTATAGAATATGAATTGCGAGTCATTAATATGAAAACAATATAAAATATAGAGAAAACGAATTGAACCTTTGGTCCTAGCAAAATTCGGCCTAAGAACAGATATCAAAGTAGATATCCTCCTAATCGTCTCACCCAAGATTGATCGAGAAATGCCCTTCTCCTTTGCTAGAAAGATAATTAAAAGTTACTGTTAACTTTTAGGTTTTTGTGTTTTGTGTGATGGAGGCACAAGTGAGTATAGAAATTAGGTTAGAATTTTTCTCCTCCTCCTTTTTCTTCTAATCCTCACGGCACTCCTACTAGGGTTTTTATGGGGAGATTTTTGTCTCCTCAAAATAACTACCCACTGACTAAAAACCGATTGTATCTGGATACTTTCGTTTTTGATCATGTTAGCTTCCAATATAATGTAATATATTATAATCGTCGTTTTTACATGGACCGACATTATAATACATCATTAATTATAAATATCCGTATATTTATAATTTGCCAATTAATTATAACGGTTTATGTTTAATTAGCTTAAATTATATATACAACAATTAAATATAACATTTTATATTCAATTTACGAATTACAGTTAATTCGTCTCAGCTAACTTTATTTAATCGTTATTAAATAATCGTCTCATCATCACATTGACTAACCTTTTAGTCAAAAACACTGACTAACCTTTTAGTCATTTAATAAGGCATCAATATGATTATTTTCTCAAATAATCACATCTCTCAATCACATCCTTTAGGTGCGACTTTTAGGGACCAGTTGATCACCGCCATCTGTATGACAATAACGTCAAACTTATCTAGCAAGCCAACCGTTATCGATAAACGTTAATCAACTGATTACAATACAAAGTATACCTTGTGAACCTACAGAGATTTATTTATGTTATTGCACTAACTGTGGAGGACACTGGCTCCAACACTCCTATAATTTCCTTTTGGCAATTTATGAATTGCTCCAAAACCAAACACCGTTTTGCCAATTATGCCAATTATATTGTCGGTTGTGTTCTCCCATCGAATTTGAACCATCTTCAAAATAAGATATTCTTGTTTTGAAGTGAAAAGGTACTTTTAGGAGGATCCTGTGATATTTAAGAAGTGTGGGGATGGTATATTTAGGTATTTTAGGATATGTGTGCTTCAATAAGAGCAAGAAGATATTCTCATTGGGTGTCATTCCTCACCCTATGGTGGACATCATTGCTCAAGAAAAATGGTGGCCAAGGTACTCCAATTTGGGTTCTTTTGGCCCACTTTGTTTAAAGATACTAAGGACTTTGTGTCATGGTGCAATGTCTGTCAAAGAACCGGTAACATATCTTGAAGAAATAAGATGTCCCAACGGGAAATTCTTGAAGTAGAAATATTTGATGTGTGGGGAATTGATTACCAAGGTCCTTTCATCTCGTTTAATAGAAATCACTACATCTTGGTAGTAGTCGATTACGTGTCAAAATGGGTTGAAGCGGTTTCTTCCCCTACAAACGATACCAAGTTTGTGATAAACTTTCTCATGAATATCATATTTCCTAGATTTAGGGTGCCATGGGATTTCATAAACGACGGCGGAACCCATTTCCATGAGAAAAGAATTGACTCTCTACTCTTGAAGTATGGTGTTCATCACCGTACCTGTTTGGGGTATCATCCTCAAACTAGTGGTCAAGTAGAGATTTCAAACCGATTATAGATCAATTAGATTTTAGAGAAGGTTGTATACAACAGCTGGAAAGATTTGAGCTCCAAGCTTGCAGACACTTCATGGGCTTATCGAACTACATTCAAGTCTCTCATAGGCACATCGCCTTATAGGTTAGTCTATGGTAAGGCATGCCATTTGTGAATTGAACTTGAGTATAAAGCGTTTTGGGTCATTAAGGAACTAAATCTCGATCTAAAGCTAAGTGGAGACTCCAAATTCAAGAGTTACAGGAGTTCAGACTCCAAGCTTATGAGAGTGTCAAAATCTACTAGGAAAGAACAAAGAAAATTCATGACAAGAATATCTTGAAGAGCGAATTTCAAAATGGAAATAAGGTTCTATTATTCAATTTAAGATACAAGCTCTTTTTGGGCAAGCTAAAGTCCTAATGGACGGGTCCCTACGTGATAACAACCATTGACAAGTATGGAGATTTTGAGTTATCGAACAACAAAAGTTAGAAGTTCAGAGTAAATTGTCAACGAATCAAGCTCTACCAAGAAGGTGTACATGTAGGAGTGGTTGAGGTTTTATACCTCAAGCCGACTCCCCTTCAACGACCTCACAACATTGAGAGCGGGTTTGATAGAGTCCCGTAATAACCATCGATTTGTAAATATCCTTACCCTTAAGCTTTACATGCATGTTAGTTTAGATGATGCATTTTGCATTAGTTTTTAGTACCCATTTCACCTCCCCGTCACGAGGAGACTTGGGTGGGGTAAGGGAGAACAAAGAGCAAGGGTTTAAAACCCATTGTCGTGAGAGCAAGTAAGAATCTTATCGAGCATGAGCAAGGGTATCCGAGACCACGAGAGTGGGGCGTTTATTTGAGCTTAGTGGTTGATCTTAAGAGAGACATTCACAAATCACACCCCTTGGTTTTCGCATTCTAGTCCTGACTCCTTACTATAACAAATGACATAATGAATTACGGAGAAACCATATTATCATCATGTGCTAATATTTGAATTCGTCTCTAAAGTATGATAATGAGCCTAAAGGCTCTCACCATTCTTATTCCATGCTCTTACATTTGGACGGTTTGAATATTGTAAAGACTAGAGGACAAAATAGAAAATAGAAAATAGAAAAAAGGAAAAAAGAAAAAGCAAAATAAAAATGTAAAAGAAAGGCGTATATAGGTGGTATAATCAAGTTTCACAAGCTTCTCGGCAGTCCACTTTGAAATCCCCATCACGCAACTCGTCCTGTCACATATAAATACTCTTCACTAAACTCCAAAACCCTTGCACCTAGACACTAACACATTACACACCCTCTCTTTTTATTTTATTTCCCTTTTTCTTCCTTTAAGGACAAAAGGACGTTCACACCGTCAGAATTTGATCAAGTTTTATCCTGCTTTATCTCTAATTCAGTGGGTAATAGGGTTAATGAGACTACGCTTTAGTCTTCACGCTAGATAATAATCGGCTACACTCACTGAAGACGGGCACTATCCGTCACAAACTGAATACGGATAGTGTCCCTCTTACCATATGTAACCGAAAAGGTAAGTGGGGGGATCCATTTGTCCTCCACTTGCCCTCCCCACTTGCATATTGTGGGAGAGGCACTATCTGTCTTCACCTTGTGACGGATAGTGTCCGTCTTCAATGAGAATTTTTTTTATAAATAATAGAGTACCAAATACTCCGTAAATAAATAAATAAATAAAACGGAAAATTCATACGGTACCCCCGAACTTTGACATTTTGGCCGAAGTACCCAAATTTTTTACTCGGAAAATTTTAAGTGGTCATAATTCATGTTTACAAACTCAGAAAATGACGATTTTTTTTCTTCAAATTGTTCATCTTTCGGAGAACTACGATTTGAAAAAAAAAATTGGCTAGTTCGAAACTCGTGACCAAGAGATATGATCACTCAAAGTTTGTTCAATAAAAAAACTTTAACATAAAAAAACTCCAGCCGCGGGATCTAAAGATGACTAATTTAATTTTCAAATCGTAGCTCTCGGAAAGATGAACAATTTGAAAAAAAATCGTCATTTCTGAGTTTGTAAACACGAGTTATGGCCACTTAAAGTTTTTTCGGGTAAAAAATTTGAGTATTTCGGGTAAAATGTCAAAGATCGGGGATACTGTAGAAATTTTTCGTAATTAAAATGGTCTACGCTAAGTTGGTGGTTTTGGTGAAATGACAAATTCTCATTAGTGACAGCCGTTTTTTGTCACAAGCTTGTGACCTCTCACAAGCTGTTAGTAAAGCAAATGAGAGATGACTTGTGAAAGGTTATAAGTTTATAACGGTTACAAACGAGACTTTAAGTGGTTAAATAATGAAGCTGAGAAATGCATTCTGTTATAAAACGGCAGTTTGCTGAGTTGCAGGCTAAGCTCCTCCGTCCTTCTGGTATCATTGTTGTTAGCCCTACTTTTGATGATGTCACATGCGTGTCTTCAATGAAGTCATGGGTTTAATCTTGTACGTGATCCTAGTGAAACCGCTGCCCCAAAACTTATGAAGAAATTGACAGATATATATTTCACGAAGGTTGCCGCTACATCAGACTCTGTTTTTTCTTGGACTCCGCGACAGGTGGATGGAAATCTTAGCAGTGTGCTCACGTAGTCCTCTGATTGGTTGCGAGTAGTTCCTATTTCTGGGTTAGGGCAGACTATGAATGGGAGGAATTATCGTAGTGTGCTTAGCTATCGGCTTGGTGTTCCGTTGTTCACGGTGTTTAGGCCTTCTCCTGCTTGTTCTCGGGTCTTTGATGGGGATGTATATGGTGATTATGCTGTGTTTTGTGCTGGTATGGTTGGCATTAAGCATCTGCATAACCTTGTTCGCGAGACTCTTTTGGATATCTGCTTCAGGTCTGGGATTTTTGCTGGTAAGGAGGTTGACATCGGTTTGTTAGATGGGCATGATAAGCCCCTTTGTCCGGATTTGTTACTTTATTTCTGGGGACAGGGGCAAAATGTGTATGTCGATCTGACGTCGTCTTCTCCCTTGACTCAGTTTGAGATGTCTGATTTTGTGCCCGGTCGTGTTGTCGCTGATGATGCTCATCGTAAGTCTGCCAAGTATCAGGATTCGTGCATGACGGCGGGTTACAGTTTTCTACCATTCTCCTTCTCTTCGCTGGGGGAGCTTGATGCGGATCATGTTGCCTTGTTCAAGCGGATTCATATATTCTTTGTGCCTCATGATGCCAGGATGCCGGGGCTCGAGCTGCTGTTACATTTTTCATATAGTTAGCTTCGCTTGTAAGGGAGTAGGCGCCCCAATAGTATCTCGGCTACCCACTAATTTCCTGTAAACTTGTTGTTGTTCTTAATAAAAGTTGCGTTTTTATAAAAATAATAATAATAATAATAATATCTCGGCTGCCCATATATTATTTTGAAACTTGTTAATCTTAAAAAAGTTTCGTTTATAATAATAAAATAAATAATAAAATAATAATAAAGGTAATAATATTTATGGGTTTTTGCTGATGATATTTATGGGGACTGCGTTGTTTCTTGTACTGGCACTGTGGGTGTTAAGCATCAGCATAACCTTGTCCGTGACACCTTATTCGACATTTGCTATAGGTCTGATATTTCTATGGGTAGGGAGGTGGATATCGGTTTAGTTGACGGACATGTGGGCTCTCTTCGTCATGTGGATTTGATGCTCTATTCCTGGGACAGAGGACGTGATGTGTGTGTTGATTTGACAGGGTCTTCCCCCTTGACACAAACTGGGATGGCTGATTTTGTGCCGGGACGGGTTCTCGCTGATGCTGCTCAGCGCAAATGTGCTCAGTATGGGGATTTGTGCGCGGCTGCTGGCTATGGTTTCCTACCCTTCTCTTTCTCTTTGCTTGGGGAGCTGAGTTCAGATGTTGTTGACTTGCTTAACCCGATCCTGAAATTCTCGGTATCTCAGGATGCAGGGACTCGGGTGGTCGCTTATATTTTTACTAGACTTAACGTTGCTGTAGGTAAGGGGGTGGGGGCCCAGATTGTCTCTCGGCTTCCCACCAATTTCATGTAAACTTTTAATTTTATATTAATAAAAGTTGTGCGCATCCATTTGCATAAAATAATTATAATAATTATAATAATTTTTTAATAATCTAACAACAACAACAACAACAATAATAATAATGTATAACTAATAATACTTCATTTGTTCTATATTATAAGTCATTTTTTAAAAAGGTAAAATTATCTTTTTATACTCCGTATGGCATTTTACATTTTTCTATGTGTTACATATTATTTTGATTTTTAAAGCACTAACAATTAGGAAAAAAAGGTAATTTAAGTCATTTTATTGGTGAAATAGTTGTGTTTTTCTATTTTCAAAACACATTTATAACGTCTAGCTAATAATACAACATTCCCTAGTATTTTTTAAATTTTTTGTGAATAATCTAATCAAACTACTTATATTATAGAACAAAGAGGATAATAATTTAACAACAACAAACTATAGAGTTTACGTTGAGTAGATGAACTGAGTAAAGTTGAACAAAATGGGACTGAAATGAATAAAGTTGAATTATATTGAATTGAACTGAACTAAGGTGAATTTTGGTGTGAGATGAAATTTAGGAGGAGAGAATATGACCTATGTAAAGTATAAACCCTATTAAAATTAAAACGGAAAATTCATATGGTACCCTCGAGGTTTGTTATTTTGCCCGAAATACCCAAAATTTTGATCTAGAATACTTTAAGAGGCCATAACTTGTGTTTACGAGATTAGAAAGTGACGATTTTTTTTCAAATCGATCGTCATTCCAAGTACTACGGTTTGAAAAAAAATTGTCGATTTCGGAATTCGTAACTAAGAGATATGTTCGCTCAAAGTTTGTTCGGTCAAAAAAATTTCGACGTGCAATAACTCCTAGCTACGGGATCCAATTACGATAATTGTTTTTTTCAAATCATAGTTCTCGGAAAGACGATCGATTAAAAAAATCGTCACTTTCTGATCTTGTAAACACGAGTGCCTCTTAAAGTTTTGTATATCAAAAGTTTGGGTATTTCGGGTAAAATGGCAAACCTCGGGGGTACCATGTGAATTTTTCGTTAAAATTAACTAACAAAATCAAAATAAAATAATAAGAGAAAAAATTGACAAAATTAGGCTCTGTTTGGATGCACATTTCAGGTATCTGTTTTCATCGAAATAGCTTTTTTGTCAAAAGTTTCAAGTAGCTTATTTAGTTAACGCGTTTGACAAGTAGCAATTCTACCTAAATAAGGTACCTGAAATGAAATGCAACTAGGGGTAGCATTTGAGATTTCAGATACTTGATTATCTTTAACCTACCTATTTTACCCTTTTCTTTTTATATTAAAATATTACTATTTTTTATACTTATGATCTAAAATAAACCCAACTTAGTTACTTTTTTTATGTATGGTGTAAACCATAAAAATTTAAAACGAAAAAATATTATGGAAAACAAGATTTTTATTTAATTATCGAAAGATTGAGGATTACAACTTCTGTGACTCTCTTGATTACTACCTAAGGGTTAGGGTTTGATAGTACTACGAGGGTCTTATCGACTTAATCTCGTAGGGAGAATATGATGTCTTTTTTTGTGACTTATTCCATCATACCTACAATTTGGTAGTAGGAGGATGGAGTCTTTTGACTAGTTTCATCTGCTCTCTTTTAACCCTAAACACAAACTCTATATTTATAGTTGTAATATCTTAGAGGGCAAGACAATAATTAAATATCTAGAGTATCCTAAGATATTATCACAATATTTTTTGATAATTATCTTTAAATACTAAATATACTATATAAAATAATAGATACCAAAATATAAAATTTGGGTGTCTACATATGGTTTAATAGAAAACTACTTATGTATCAATATTGTACATTTTTAAATGATAATTTGAGTTTTTAAACTTAATCGCGTTATATTAATTATTGTTTCCATTTGTTTTGAAACATATTGCAGACTTGTGCAAATATACTGGAAAAAAAATTACATTTAATTACCTATAACACCAACGACAACAACAATAACACAAAAATAAAAATACTAAAAACATAATAAACGATAACAATAATTAACCATGTCCTTTTACGTCATTTAACCAAATATCAGCTACCTTTTTCATTTAGTTTTTAAACAGTTTTAGTAAAAAAAAAAAAAACAGGTACCTTTTCAGTTCATAATTTTCAGCTATTTGTTAAGGTTTCAAGTACCTTTTTCAGGTTTCAGGTGCATTTTTATATTTCAGATACATTTTCAGCTAATTTTACCAAACAGAGCCCTAGTTAATACTTCATATTCTATCTTTGAAAACACAATCATTTTCACTATATGCTTCTTTTTAAAACACTTTACAATATCTTATTTACATTTCACCTTAATTACATGATCATTTGTCTCCTTATATAAATTGTCCTTTATTAATCTTATTTACACTGTCACGAAAATACTATTAGTCTTCTATAACATAAACCAATCATGGGCGTCTAAGAGCCTGTGCAACCACAGGCGTGAAAACCGGGCCTTCAGTTTAGGACACCGAATTTACAAGCTTTATTGATAAAATTTTATACATACCTTAAAGTATAGTACACCGATAAAATTCTATACATACCTTAAAGTATAGTTCACCTATGCATTAATATTGGAGGTCTCATCCTTTTTTGTTACTGTGCACAAAACCTCTATTTAATTTAAGACGCATTTAAAACCAATTTATTTGTCATGTACGAAAGTATGTCACATACCACATCCGACGTATAATATATCAAATGGGGAAACTTTATGATGTAACTCTCCAATTGCAACCACTAACAACAAAGACAAGTGTATACATTTTAATAACCAAGAAAACATGCTACTTTTTTAAGTAGAAAACGAGTTCATTTGTTTTCTTTTACGGAATACACCTTATGTCTCTCTTGTATCGGAAATATTCGTTATCTGATAAAAATGGTCAAATACCACTCTACTTATTTACTCAATTAGATAAGACAATTATTTTATTATTTTTAAATCTTTCTGTTTCAAATACTCATATTTAACTCATCTTAAATTTTAAAAAAATATCTATATTGTAAGATGAATTTATTTGTATTTGTATTTGTTATTCTCATTTTAAACTGGTAGTATTCATCTTAACTTAAAACAAGTCAAATAACGTAGATAAGATAAAAGTAAAATGACTAAATTTTAGCAAAAGTCTTCCCTATTTATACAAGTGGGGGCTATTTAATCCGTTTTACTCTTATGACGGATATATTTGTCGTAAGAGAGACTTATCGTCGTTTTATTTAAAGAATGAGGAGCCCACAGATACAGTTTATATCTCCGTCCACCATCATCGCACCTTTTCGTTTGACTCCACGCTTTCTCTCTCTTTTATCTTCCTCTTAAAATCCCTCATTTTTATTTCTCATCATTTCTTACCTCTCCCTCTCTCTAAAACTATTACTCCCTCTCTCTCTCTCTAGAAATCCCAATCAAATTTCCCAAAATATTAACAAACATGTTGATTTTTCTTTATTGAGCTCATAACCTTACAAACCTTTGTATCAAACAACCAAAGATCACATCTTTTTTATTTGTCTTTTATCTCATCAACAACAAATAAAAAGTAGAAAATAATTGTTGGTTTATTTTTCTACTCAAGTTTGTTTTACCAGCTCTAATGGCTGGTAGTAATGAAATCAACACAAATGAATGCAAGGTATCAACATATTCTTTAATGGGTTCTTTTGATTAGCTTTTATTTCTTAATTTTCATGATTGTTTTTAATTTTATGAGTGGAATTCTTGATATTGTTTGATGGGTTGTGTTAGTTTTCCTTGTTATAATTACTTTCTGAAGAATACTTCATAAAAATTCCGCATGTAAGTATTTTAATCAAAGATAAACAAATGATCGAACCGAGTATAATTGATGTGGGTTTTATGAAGAAGTTATTGATTGTTAAGCGTGTGAAAGTTTGATTTTGATGTAAATTTTGTTTCTAAATGTGTTTTTGTCTTTTGGGATTTCTATTTTGGGTTGTGACTTTCTTGGCCAGAAAAAGTCAAATCATTGAGATATTGAGTATCTATTAAGAAATCCATTCCATTTTGTTACTGAACAACAAAATTATAAATTCATTGCTACCTCACATCTAACAACTATCAACTCTCAACAATTCATTCAGCCTTCAGTTGGTCTTGCTTTAGACGATCATTTTGGTCTGAAGCAATAAGACGGGATTTTGTAACCATTTTACCGCTAGATGTGACCGCTATTGAAAACAAGTTGCCATAAGCTTTATGTTGTTGTGCTCCAAGTTTTAATTTTTATTTTGTAGCACAATCAAGAAATATACACCCTGTATGAATTGGATTTAGTTTACATTATTATCATTAATTGATTTGATATATACACTATATAGTGAATATTATCAATCTTTATTTAATTTTCTTAATATGGTACTACTAAACTAGTTTGATTTTCACATGATTGATTCTTACCTTGTATCTTAGCATCATTTGGGACAACCACACTTTATTTACTTATTTCACATTTGAAGACGGGTCGGATCCCCTCCTACACGGAAAACTGTTCTATTTTTAGCATTTATGCAATTTCTGATTGATTAAAAATCAATAGTATTTCTAACTGGAGTATTGTGTGAGGAAATTTAGTAAAAATAATTAAATGTGATTGATTAGAATTTGGTTGATTCTTTTTTGTGTGCAGAGGGTAGTTCCACTAAATACGTGGATCCTGATATCAAATTTTAAGCTTGCATACAACCTGCTTCGCCGACATGATGGCACATTCAATAGAGAGTTGAATGAGTATCTAGATCGAAAAGTCGCTGCCAATACAACCCCAGTTGATGGGGTTTTCTCGTTTGATATTTTCGACAAGGCCACGAATCTTTTAAACCGGGTTTACATGCCTGCTATGGAAAACGGGGCACAATGGAGTGTAGTAGAGTTGGAGAAACCCTTGAGCAAAAACAAAGTTGTGCCTGTTATAGTTTTCTTTCATGGTGGGAGTTTCACACACTCCTCAGCTAATAGTGCCATATATGATACCTTGTGTCGGCGTTTTGTTAGCCTCTGTAAGGCGGTTGTTGTCTCCGTGAACTATCGGAGATCACCCGAGGATAGATACCCGTCTGCCTACGATGATGGGTGGTCAGCAGTGAAATGGGTCTGTACAAGACCCTGGTTGCAAAGTGGCAAGGACTCGAAAGTTCATATCTATTTGTGCGGTGATAGTTCCGGAGGAAATATTGCTCATCATGTTGCAGTAAGAGCAGCCGAGGAAGGTCTTGATGTGATCGGTAATATCTTACTCCACCCGATGTTTGGAGGGGAGCAGAGGACCGAGTCCGAGAATAGATTAGATGGGAAATATTTCGTTACAGTTCAAGATCGAGATTGGTATTGGCGGGCATATCTTCCTGAAGGAGAAGATAGAGACCATCCTGCGTGTAATATATTTGGTCCTAGGGGAAAGGATATCAAGGGGCTTAAGTTTCCCAGGAGTTTAGTGGTCGTAGCTGGTTTCGACCTTGTTCAAGATTGGCAACTGGCTTACGTCGAAGGGCTTAGAAACTCAGGACACAATGTGGATCTGCTTTACCTAGACCAAGCCACAATCGGGTTCTACTTCTTACCGAATAATGACAATTTCTACACCTTAATGGATAAAATAGAAAACTTCGTCAACCCAACCGCTTAAATAGTCTTTAACCTTAAGATCTGAAGCATATCATCACCCCTTTTATTGTATACATGACAAAAGAACAGCTTGGACAGTTTCAATTTGGGTCTTGTTTTTTGGTTCCCCCAAGGTACTTGGAAGTTGGTGTGTAGCTAGATAGGTTCATATGCTCACTATTAATATAAATATGATAGTAGTCATTCTTGATGATGATGTGAGGGGTTTAGCAGCATTGGAGCGGGTTTACACTCGAAATGGCGTCTATTCATATTATTGGATGGTCCTGCTCGATGATTAGGCAGTGTTCTCCTCGTCTCACCATCAGATTTGACGGATTCCACCTTGCAGTCTCTTCTCAAGGCATCTCGGCGTTTCATAAATCATGAAACTCGGCTTTGTTGGTGATTTATTAACCAACTGTATGAGGGAAGAAGGGCGGATTCCCGTAACTGAATATTATTGTAAGGAGCTAATTTTAGAGACCATGGATTTTGTGTAAAATAAAATCCATCCCTTGTGAAGAATTAATGTAATTTTATACCCGTGTTATTAGACTTTGGTTGTATTTCCTCCTTTCGTTTTCCCGAGTAACCTCTCTCGTCTATTGAAACTTATCGCCCTTATGGTTTTACCCAACCCGATCCTCATTTTACCTGTAAGACCGTAAGCTTGCTCTTGTACAGATCTCAAGTAAAGATGTAAACTCTACCTAGTTTGTCTGGAACTCTTGACACAGAGAGTACACTGCAACTACATTGTACTTTTCACAATTAAGATCTTGTGTAGAAAAAACAGGCCGTTGCTTTAGTTTTACAAATACTATCATCAGGAATTGCTGTTTTATCTTGTGGAAGATCTTAAACTGGCAAGACAGGGATTCAACTTTCCTTTCCTTTTACCTTTTACCTTTTACCGTAGTAGTACCGTGTATAACTCCCCCTTATGTACCTATTTCATTTTCATACGTTTGATTAAAATATTTCCGCATAAATGAACAAACGTATGAAAATGAAATGAATGTACGAGCAATTGTCTTGGTATTGTATGCAGAGATGAAATTGAAGGTATCAGTGAATAAAACATTCATTTATGAGTAACCTTGGGTTTGTCTTGAACAACCTGGGAGGGTAGGAACTAGGAAGCGTACAAAAGAATATTGTTCCTACTTTAAACTTTGAAAATCAATCCAAAATCTTATGGATTCTTTAGTCTCTTCATCATACATTCATACCATTAGATTTGTACGTTTATGTTACGGTCAATTGTGTGCAGCAGTGGAGCAAGAGGTATCTATTTCAACTATGGAATTACTTATTTAATACAAAATTCTATTGCTAAGGGCTAAGGCATGTGCTTATTTATAAATGTATAATAATAAAAAAAAATGTACGATACCTTCAAAAGATTTTCGAGACAGTTTTGTTATTGAAAAGTAAAAGTAGTTTTTATTGCCACGATAACATACTTTTTTCTTGTTATTTTATCGGCTCCATGAGAAAGAATAAAAAACAGGTTTCCATGAGCTCTTCCTCAATAACAAATGACAATGAGCTCTCCCTCGAGAGCAAATGACAACTTGTTCTCAATTTTTTGCTATTTTATATGCTTTTGTAGCCAGTAATTCACTCCTTCCATACACCAATGATTTTCCAATTTAAATATTACTCACATATATTAGAGCACCTAGAACATTATTGTTGCGTGGAGGGAGTAGTACTTTTATCCACCCATTTTTTTTAACCCAGTTGTTGGCTGCATACACTTTAGAAGCAAATTTTATACTTTCTTTTACATCAATATATATTTTTTAAATTATGTTACTTCATAATAAATACCCAAACAAGCCCGTTATTAATACCCCGTATATAACATGACGAATTTTCCTTTCTCAATTACTTTGTTGGTTACAATTACATAACTCTTACAAAAGGTTAACTAAACTACTATAGCTAGGGCTGAGCAAAAAATCCGATTATCCAAACCGATCCGATATCTGATCCGTATCCGATCCGAATTTTTGGATACCCGATCCGAAAGTTAAGTTTGGATCGGATATCCGATCCGAAATCTTTGGTTTTGGTTTGGATATGGATATTGGAACTAAAATATTTGGATATCCGATCCGATCCGAAACTATAATTTTCTACTATAATTTCGAGAAAATACAATGTTATTTCATAAAACAACTTATAAAAGTTGAAATTATAAGAGAAATATGTAAGTGGTATTTAAATTTTATGTCGAGAACATTAAAGTACAAATACTAAAGAAAATCATCGTGTAAAACGATGAATAAGATCGTGTTTCAAACTTAATTTTAATGTAAATTCCAAAATATGGATATCCGTATCCGATCCGATTATTTTGGATATCCGAACACTGGATATCCGATACATTTGGTTTGGAAATTGGATATCTAAATTTAGGAATTCTAATTTGGATATCCGATCCGAACTAGCACTTTGGATCGGATATCCGATCCGTGCTCTGCCCTAACTATAGCATGTCTTGTTTCCTTAAAATCCTCTCTATCATTGTGATTTGTGAAGTGATATTCCAAAAAAGACAAATGTTTCATTCTTGTAACTTAGCTTAAACATAAACTCGACTTTTTCTATATTTTATAACTTCAGCATAGTTCAATTTAATTCAGTGAAAATTCATCGTCAATTTCTCAATGTCACCACACCGTCATCACTAAAAAAGTCCAAAAACGCTGTAAATTAAGGGGAGCGTAGGTTGCGGACTATGGGTGACACAACCATCGTCAATTTCTCAATGACATAATCTATCAACATCAATTATTTTTTTTAAAAAATTAAATATCGTCATTCTTCAAAGTTCAAAGCACATTTTAGGTGCTTTGCTTTAAAATCAAAAGGATATCGAATCCAAGAGTTGGGCATGAAATTTGTTTTTAATAGGTTAGGAGAAAATTGAAGGAAAAAAAAAACAAAAAAAAAAGAAAGAAATGCATAGTTTGAGTGGTTGGAAAATTTGGCAGCATTATAAGGGACCACCTCATCTAAAATGTGGACCAGTAGAAAGTACTCATATTGCTATATGAAAAAGTCCAAGTAGTATGAGACTATGAGGGGGATTGGCGTTATATTCTTAGTGACCATTTATATTGCTGCTTTATTTGACTTTCTTCTCCCTAACTTTGCTTAAACTACATGCTAATTTGCTTTTAATTCTCCTCCTCGCCTAATTCATCCAACACAAATTCTCTCGTTTGTGGCTGGGTGACCAGTCGCAAGTTTACGATTGTCAAGTCCCCTTCACAGAAAGCAAGTAGGGGACAAATAAAACATGTTACTCACTCCTTCACTTACTCTTTGTGGGAGGAGTTTGACCCGTCTTAAACTTGCGATAGACGCCCCGTCATAAGTGAAACTTGTTGTTTATCGAATTCACTTTTTATTATTGTCTAACCATTTGTAATGATGTTGCACGAAATTTTAATAGTATCCTTCTATGATTTCTAACTAACGATTGTTATTTTATGTAATTAATTAATAATAACTTTTTTTAGCCGCGGTTAATAGATACAATCACATAATAATAATAAGATTCTCTAAATCCTTGTTAAGTTCATAATTTAGCATTGTTGTGAAACCTAAAACAAAAACATGTACTATTACACAAATATATAAATATCGGTATTAGAATCAAGTTAGTGGAGTACCAAAAAATGCACATGAGCGTCTTCGTCTGCAACCTCCAAGCAATTGACATCTCCCAAATATCATCGATAAATTTGAGCTGCATAGTGACAAGAACAAGGTGTACTTACGCCGTAAGCGCGTAGAAATGAAAGGTGACATGCAAACCATATACTCCGTGTATAAGTCTGCATCTAAAAAAGAATAAACTCTTACACCCTCGTGATAGAGCTCTACAATCACGAGACCGATGAACCAAGAGACTTTTCAATATGATGAACGAAAAGAAAAATCCCTTCGGCTAATCTTTTGGTCACATTCACTACATAAAAAACATACTATGGCCACATTCACTACACCAAACCCGTCAAATATACCCATGGGAATAACCTATGACACCCATGACACCCAAAATACAAAACACAAAATGTAATACTCCATATTAGCTTAAAAAGGTTCTTTAAGTGGAGTACCTCATTTGAGAAGTCCATTAATAAACTCAAATAACTAGTGCTTAAAGTGATTAAAAGTACTACTCGTATTAAAAAGTGTCTTCCTTTTCTCGAAGCACGTGATAAAGACTTCATAGTTAAGCGTGCTTGCGGGGAGCATTCTTAGTCTCTTAGAATAGGTGAGATCGTGGAAAGGTCTAAGATGTGCATGATTGCTAAAATGTCTCGTGTTGAATTGTGGGCTACCATGAGTAATTGCTTCCTACATACGGTTTTGATTAATTAGGGTGTTACACACAACTTGACTAACAAAACATATAGAACCAATTCAAGTTTCAAAATGCGCCTCAAAAGAAATACCCGGACCACCCAACTCACCCATCATAAGGACATGCAAGCCTAAAGAAGCGAAGAGTGAAAAAGGCATAAAAAATAAATACAAAATATCAGCTAAGGAAATCTCGGGTGGGAGAAGGAGTGACGGAAAGAGGAACACTGCGCGAGTACCAAATACCTCCCCTTAAAGTTGACACAAATATGCCAAGACATCCTATGAAAACTCTCGACATTAATATGCCGATATTTTACCAAGAGACTCCTTAAATCCTAGCTCGCTAACTTTGTTCCAAACTCAGTGTTCGCTTTACTTCCGCTTCACCACCTGTGGGTAAGTATTATAACATATGGAATATTCTTATACTCGTAGATATAATTTATGTATACTCTTGGAGCATAATTAATTTGCTAATTCCTTGTTTGAAGCACCTTGAATAGGAAACTAATCGTTAGATCACAATTAGGGATAAGAAAGGCCATGATCTGGATATGATCTTATAAGATCTAAATCTAGATCATCCTGTATTATAGTGAATGCATATTTGGTCCAGATCCACACGATTTAAAATTCTAATATTTATATTCAGTTCTATAAATATCCAAATCTACATAATCTGGAATTATCACATACTAAGTATTATTTTCACAATTTTTTTGTTTGTATGCATTATAATATCTTTTTGGATTATACTAGCGATTTAGGATACTTTTCTTTCTAAATAGTTTACAAATATTGAAGTTAAAGTTTTAAAAATATCGAAATAAAATCTCAAAAGATTACAATAACAATAAAAAAAACATTTTTTTAATGGGAAAATTTTTTAATGGGATAGATTCATACTTAATTTTCCACTTGCTCTTTATGATGAGGCTTGACTCGACTTAAACTTAAACGAGCCACACCGTTTTAAAGGAGAGTTGCTGCTTCCCTAAATTTTGGACTAATTTGGGGTGGAATTCGTTTCACCATAGTTCTTATTTACAATGTGAATCTGATAGTTACAGAATCAAGTCCAAATGTTGGCATAGCCATCAAAAACTGTAAAAAAAATCTAGTAAGACTAATCATATATAGTGGGACCCACACAGGTTGCTTTTGTAATTTGGGTTGCTTGTCGAGTTGCCTATGTCATGTCCTGTTGTGTAAAGATTGTCGTGTAGTGCAATAAACTATTGTGTTTTGTTTGAATATGTTGTGTATATAAGACATTAGCAAGTCATTGTCAGGTTTGATTGATTAATAAAGCATTGTATGTTAGTCTCCATTTAAGGGAGAATAGACGTGTTTTTATTTGTCTCTAATGAAGTCAGCATCCTCCTTCTTTCTCCCTACTCTTTCAATAGGCCAACGCCTTTCCAAATTTCCTATTTTGTATACCATTTCTACCGTTTTATTGTCTTCGACTAGTAAACGTCCAGTATTACTTTTGTCTTAATATAATTGTGATTTCCTATATGGGAGTGTTGTCGTTACCTGTCATTCATCAAGGGTTATTTTGATGACTTACCTAGTTCTCAGGTTTGTAGGGAGTTTGAGTGTTTCTATTGATGGCAAAAAAGAAAAATTGTGCTTCATTATTTTAGGCCGATGTATACACTAGTATATTCGTTTTAAAGTTAAAAACGGATTAAATAATAACCCAAGACAAAAGTGAAATGTGTAGGAGTAATAAAATGTTTGTCTTGTCTATACAAGTAGATTATTGTTTGACATGTCTTGAGTTTAAGACAATACAAGTAGATTTTTAATCACTATCTGTTTATATATATCATGGGCTCATGAAAGTTAGATGATGTCTAACATGTAACCCTTGTTCTTGCTATTAGAATAACAATACGATGTTTGTTTTTTATTATCAAGTGGTTGTAAATTATTCATACTTTTGATGACTACTAGAACTTCATGCTTAATAGCACTACTATTTCTGTAAATTTTCATGTATTGTTCTAATCTTTAATAATTCTCCTTAGGTAATTAGATGAAATTATGAACGAGATCAGTAGATAATACTCCTTATTTAAAATTTCTTTCAGAATTAAGATGCAACATTAGAATTAGTATTGGATTTAAAAGTTCATATTGAAAGTGAGATGTAAAATGGAAACTATTGCGAAAGCCATTTAGAAGTATTTGTTTATTATGGGAATAATTGCTAGTTCTCAAGTGACCTCAACCAATTTAGTATTGATTAGAATCAAAGTGCTATGTGAATATGTGGTTATGTCACTAATCATTAACTCTAGATAGTGGAATTAAAGTAAAATAGTTACTTTTATAGTTTACTTGTATATGATAATTGGGAGGGAATGAAGGGAGGGAAAAAAAATCTATAATCTATTGTTTAGAGAATAAATACTATACAAAGGAAAAGTAGGATCTATTTTTCTTCTTTAATTTGTAACATTAAAAATCTTTCTTGAAAAGATTCAAAAGAAATTTTTATCTAAATACATCTTGTTTAGACATATCAAAATATGACTCAATTTGTAAACTCTACACCCATTTTCCCCCTTGACCGTTCGACCCGAAACCACAATGACTCGTTAATTTATGGTCGACACCCGACCTGAACGGATCACCTCTTAGGTCAAAGATAAATTAAGAATTTATTAAAATATTTATATTATATATTATATTTCAAATAATAATTAAAATATTATTAGTTTAGTACTTTAAATTAAATAACTAATTTGTATAAATTTCATAACCTTAAATATTAAAATAATTGTTATAATAACTTGATTTCTTTGATTTTTTCAATATAACTAATGTAACGATTGATATTGATCAAATTATTAACATTAAATGTTATATAAACTTTTTTAAAATCTTTTTTCGATTTCACAATTGTTAAAAAAAACGACATTGAATTTTTTTTTATCGTATTCTGACTCCAATCAACCCGTTACCCGTATGACTCGACTCTTATTAGACCCGACCTGAGTTCGGCTTGATCTGCCCAACCCACTTAACATGTTTAATCTCATCCATTCCCTGAACTTTTTCTTCCCTTTCTTTATTATCTTCCCTCCTTATCCCCCCTATTTTATCCTCTCAAAATTATATCTAAATAAGAATTAAGCATTCACTTATTTACGAAATAAAATTGACTATTATCCTTATTTTGTTGATATTTCAATATTTCCACTTCTGTATGTGCTCTCAAATGTAGTAGTGGAGTTAGGGGTCCAAGCTTGGGACGCTGCTCCTTAACCGTTTTTATCTAAATCCCGACTCCGTTCTACAATTTTACGATTTTACGATACAAAACGATTGATCGATCCCGATTCTATTCATGATTGTAGAATTTCACAATCCTATTCATTTAAAAAATTCTACAGGTATGATTATATTACAATCCTGCGATTCAATTTTATCAAAAGATAATAAAATATATATTTTTATATAACGACATTGTAAAACTCGATTTTCGTGTAAATTGTAAAAATAGTTCTTTAATGATACTAAAATTATTAATTATCAATATTTAATGCATAATATGGGTAAAAAATAGGTGTTTTGGTCTTCAACTTTATGCTTTAAGCAAATAAAAAATTATAGGGTTTTTCTCATTTGTACCCTTGTGTTCTTTCGTTTTCTCCCCAAAAATACCAACTAATTAGCACGACATCACCAATCCAAATCATCTTCATCATTGATTTTTCATTACTTAAAATCCATATGATCATTAAATTCAATGATGAAGATGATTTGGATTGATCATGCTAGTTATACCGTCGCATGATCTATATGATCATTAAATTCGATCGACGCCTTCCTCAACCAATTTATATATATATATATATATATATATATATATATATATATATATATATATATAGAGTGAGAGATAGGTTCTTGTGAGTCCACCCTTTTTTTTGAGTCCATGAGTCCTCATCCTAGCCATTGGATGAGGGAGATGGATGGATGAGATTGTAGAGACAAAAACACACTTAACACTAATCAATTACCTATGCACTAATTAATTAACTTTCTCTCTCTAGCCTTTAGTTAATCACTTTTGAGCACTTTTGAATTTCTGAGATTTGTGAGTGTAACTTCAGCCCATATTTGTGAAACTTCAAACTAAAATTTGATTTCGACTATATAAATTTGAATTTATGAAACTTCAAGACAAGTTTATGTGATTTTAGACTTTTTATGAGTGTAACTTCAGTCATTACGAGTGTCACTTCAACCATTATTTATGTAACTTCAAACTAAAATGTGATTTCGACTACATAAATTTGAATTTATGAAACTTCAAGACAAGTTTATGTGATTTTAACCTTTTTATGAATGTAACTTCAGTCATTACGAGTGTAACTTCAACCATATTTTATGTAACTTCAAACTAAAATGTGATTTCGATTACATAAATTTGAATTTATGAAACTTTAAGACAAGTTTATGTGATTTTAGCCTTTTTATGAGTGTAACTTCAATCATTACGAGTGTCACTTCAACCATTAATTTTGTAACTTCTAACTAAAATGTGATTTCGACTATACAAATTTGAATTAATGAAACTTTAAGAGAAGTTTATATAATTTTAGCCTTTTTATGAGTGCAACTTCAATCATTACGAGTATAACTTCAACCCTTATTTGTGTAACTTCAAACTAAAATGTGATTTCGACTATATAAATTTGAATTTATGTAACTTTAAGACAAGTTTATGAGTGTAACTTCAGTCATTAGGAATGTAACTTCAGTCCGTATTTGTGTAACTTCAAACTAAAATGTGATTTCGACTATTATAATTTGAATTAATGTCATTTCAAGACAAGTTTAGGTAACTTTAGCCCTTTTCAGTTTTTAATAGTATAACTTTAGTATTTGAAAGTGTAACTTTAAGCCTTAAAAGTGTCACTTCAAACCTTGAAAGAGTAATTTCAGTCATTAATAATGTAAGTTCAGTCGTAACACTGTTACTTCAGTCCTTAAAAGTGTAACTTCAATACTTAATTGTTTAACTCATTTAAAAAAACGAGATCTAAAATTACAATAAAAAAAACATAAGAAATTTGAAAAATTAAAAGATCTAAAAAGAACATAACAAAAAAAAACAGATTTGGAAAACTAATAACATAAAAATCAAGATATAATTTTTTATAAAAAAAATAGATCTAGAAAGTAAAAATAAAATATAAAAAACTTTAACCAATAATAGTGTTACTTTAGTCCATAATGGTGTAACTTCAACCACCACCAATAAAAAAAACATATTATGAGTAGAAAAAAATCTAAAAAAAACATGAATACAGCTAGAAACAAAGTAGACCTAAACTCCAACAAAAAAATAAGATCTACAAAAAAAAATTAAGGTGATGTGCATAGATTAAAAAACAATATTTTAGAAAAATAAAACATAAATTCTGACAAAAAAATTTAAAAAATTAAAAATGAGATTTATGATGCGCAAATATGAAAGAAAAAAAGAAAAAAAGAAGAAGAGGGAGAAGGAGGCGCGCGACAGGAGGAGGTGGCTGGGGTGAGGCGGCGTCGTGTGGTGGCGGTAGAAGGTTTCTGGTGGTCGTGGCGTCAGGTGAAGGAGGCGGCAGGTGGAAGGGGGTAGCGTGGGGTAGCGTCAGGTGGCCGTGCAGGGGTAGCGTGGCTGGTGGGGGTGGGGGGCTAGTGGCGGCAGAGGGAGGACGAGGGTGTTTGTTTGTTTGTGTTTGTTTTTTCTCAGATCTAAATTTTTTTTGTGTTTGTTTGCTTTGGTGGTGGTTGTTGGTGGTAAGGGAGGATGGTTTTTGGTACTAAAGGACGCGGTGGCCGGAGGTGGAAGAATAATTTTTTTTTTTATTTGGTTGGCGGTGGCCGCGGTGGTTGAAGACGGTGGCCGGCGGTGGCAGCGGTGGTTGAAGACGGTGGCGGCATTGAAGAAGAAGAAAGAAACTGGGGGAGGTGGTGGGAGTGAGTTTAGAAAGAAAAGATGAGGGGAATTTTAGAGGGAAGGAGGAGTGAATTTTAGAGAGAAGAAGAAAAGTTTAGAATGAATGAATTTGGTGAGAAGTGAGTGGAAGAGAGGAAGGTATTAGTGGTTTAATTAGTGTTGTAGTGAGAGAGTGAGTTAAATACCTTCTTAATGACATTTTTTGTGTTTTAATCACAGCCATCCATCTCCAAGATCCAAGGGCCTACAAGAAGACTTATGGACTCACCTTTCCTAAGAGGACTTACATGATCCTTTATATATATATATATAGAAAGGATCATGTGAGTCCTTATAGAATTAGTGAGTCCATAAGTCCTTTTGTGAGCCATTGGATTTTGGAAATGAAGGGTTGAGATGAAAACAAGAAAATAGTCATTAGTGGGTGTTTAATCCACTTCTCTCACATCCCCACTAATCAAACCCACTAATACATACCCAATCCAAACCCTAATACTTATACCCTTCCCTCATCTTTTTCTCTCATTTTAACTTCCACCACTCTCTCTCTACCTCCCTTATCTCTCATCAATACTCTTAAATAAAAAACCCAAAAAAAACAATCCAAAAATCAACCTCTTCCTCTGCCGCCCTTCCTCTGCCGCCCCCACCACGCATCACCGGCCTTCCTCTGCCACCAAAACCGACACACACACCACCACAAAACCGACACACACCACCACCACCTACCTCCTCCCCTGCCACCTCCACGCCGCCGCCTCTACGCCGCCTGCCAGACCACACCTCCGCCGCACACCACCACCACACCTCCCTCCTTACTTGGCCTCCTTACCAGACCACACCCCCGACGCCATCAGCCATCAGCCGCATCAGCCGCCATTCCCACCACCACCTCCCTTTTTCCTACCGACGCCCCGTCCTGCCGCCCCTCTCTCTCTTTCCTTCTTCCTTTTTTTTTTTTTTTAAATTTTTCAGATCTGCAACACATCATTTGTGTTATCGTTTTTTTTGTTGATGTTATATGTTCTTTTTTCTTATTTTTCTAAATATATGTTTATTTTTTAGTTCTCGTTTTTATTTTTATGTTTGTTTCTTTTTTTTCAGATCTCAAAACCACCATTTTTTTGTTTTGTGGTTAGTATGTTGGCTAACTGAATTTACACATATAATGACTGAAGTTACACATTTAATGACTGAAGTTACATATAATATGACTGAAGTTACACTTTTTCTTTTTCAGTTTTGTTTAAATATTTGTTTTGTTTATTTTTCTGTTTTTCTTTGTTTTTTTTAGATTTGAAAAAGTGGGTCAAACTTTAATGACGTCTATTAAAATATCACATATTATCCATTAAAATCACACATATTGTATATTAAAGTAACACAAATTCTCTATTAAAGTTACACATATTGTATATTAAAGTAACACAAATTTCTCTATTAAAGTTACACGCCTTATTTATTAAAGTCACATATATCAAAGTAACACATATTATTTATTAAAATAACACAAAATGACCTTACAGTTACACTTGTTGATATTATTAAAGTAACACACATTATTTTGTGATTAGTGGTATTGTTTCATTGAAGTTTCACATATAATGACTGAAGTTTCACATATAATGACTAAAGTTACACTTTTAGTAACTGAAGTTACACTTTTAGTAACTGAAATTACACTTTTAGTAACTGAAGTTACCCATATAATGACTGAAGTTACACAGTTTTTTTTTGTTGAAGTTACACCTTTTTTTATATGTTTTATGTTTTTTTTTTAATTTGTTATGTTTTTATTTATTTATTGTAGATTTCATTTTTCATATTTTTTATTATGTTTTTATTTCTAGATCTAAAGTTATACTATTTTAGACTAAAGTTACACAATTAAGAGTTATATAATTGAAGTTACATGAGTTTGGACTGAAGTTACATAGATTTGGACTGAAGTTACATAGATTTGGACTGAAATTAGACTAGTTTGGACTGAAGTCACACTAGAAAAGACTAATGCATAAAGTTACACTATAAATGACTAAAGTTACACAAATAATAATTGAAGTTTCACTAGTAAAGAAAAATGTTACACTCATAAAAATGCTAAAATTTAATCGTATTTTGGGTTAAAGTTACACATATAAGGTTTGAAGTTACACTCGTAATGACTGAAGTTACACTTTTAAAAAGGGTAAACTCACATAAATTTGTCTTAAAGTTACAAAAATTCAAATTTATATAGTAAAAATCATATTTTAGCTTGAAATTACACAAATAATGTTTGAAGTTTCACTCGTAATGACTAAAGTTACACTCATAAAAATGTTAAAATCGCATAAATTTGTCTTAAAGTTATATAAATTCAAATTTATATATTCGAAATCAAATTTTAGTTTGAAGTTACGAAAATAATGGTTGAAGTAACACTCGTAATGACTGAAGTTACACTCCTAAAAAGGCTAAAATCATATAAACTTGTCTTGAAGTTTCATAAATTCAAATTTCTATAGTCGAAATCACATTTTAGTTTGAAGTTACATAAATAACGGTTGGAGTTACACTTATAATGACTGAAATTACACTCATAAAAAGTCTAAAATCACATAAACTTGTCTTGAAGTTTCATAAATTCAAAATTTATATAGTCGAAATCACATTTTAGTTTGAAGTTCCACAAACATGGGCTGAAGTTACACTCATAAATCTTAGATACTTAAAAGTGCTCAAAAGTGATTAACTAAAGGCTAGAGAGAGAAAGTTAATTAATTAGTGCATAGATAATTGATTAGTGTTAAGTGTGCTTTTGTCTCTATTGATTAGTGTTAAGTGTGCTTTTGTCTCTACAATCTCATCCATCCATCTCCCTCATCCAATGGCTAGGGTGAGGACTTATGGACTCAAAAAAATGGGTGGACTCATAAGAACCTATCTATCTTTTTTTTTTTTTCTCTCTCTCTCTCTCTCTCTCTCTCTATATATATATATATATATATATATATATATATATATATATATATATAGGGGCAGGATCCGGTGAGAACCACTAACATAATGAGAACCGTGAAAACTCCTACTAAATCTCCACCAAATCTTGTTTCGAAAGTTTTGATGGATCATTTACAATTAGTTTAGTTTATTCAATCAAAATATTTGCAGTAACTAAACAAAATTTATTGATTATATTAAAAATTATGTACTTAGTGTACATAAATTCAATTTGTACACTAAAATTACTCTAAATGCGTGAAAACGAGCACTAGGTGCACGAAAATTGCTACATGCATGAAAAGAGGTACTAGGTGCATGAAAATAACGGGTTCTAGATGCATTAAAATGAGCACTAGGTGCATGAAAATTGTTAGATACATGAAACTGACTACTAGGTGCATGAAAATTAATAAATCGTATTTCACCTCAATTTCCATCGGTAACTTATATTTTTTTCGACCAAGATGTATGTTATCTGGCCATAAAATTCTACGCCGAACCCAAAAATGTCCTTATTTTTTAAAAATAAATTTCCTAAGCCGGAGTTCCACTACATGAAAACAACATTCAGGCGACTGATATTGGCGACTAATTTCAGTCGCTAAAATGAACTTGGCGACTGAAATCAGTCGCCAAGACCCAGTCGCAGTCATTAGTCGCCAAAAAAAAATTCGGGCGACTAATTTCAGTCGCCAAATTTGGCAACTGAAAAAAGTGTCGCCAAAATGGGGAAATGGCGACTGAAAGCAGTCGCCAAAATTGGCGACTAATAGGCTTTGTAGTCGCCAAATTGGCGAATGAAATCAGTCGCCATCAATCGCCAAATTGACGACCACTATGGCTTTCAGTCGCCAATTTGGCGACTGATGTCAGTCGCCAAAAGGCCTGATAATTTGGAAAAAATACAGGGGGTTTGACGACTGAAAGTAGTCGCCAAATGAACATTTCAGTCGCCAAAAAACCTGTGATATTGCGAGAAAATTTCTGTTTTCATCCTGCCATTTCGTTACCATACCATACCTGCAAGTATACAAGAAAAGAACCATAATTTCACACATTTACAACAACACGATGTGAAACCAACATCCTCATATAGATAAAGAAAATTGTTTCAAGTTTACAAATCTTCTTAATCGTTAACAAACCGAGTTTAAACAAGCACAAGTCACGAGTTTCCCAAGTCTAAACTAATATCAGAAGTCAAGGTTTATATTGGATTCGCCAAACAGTCCACCACCTCAGTTGCCTTCATCATAATCCCGCCGAAAGGGAGGCGGACCTTGGTTGCAGTTGTCGAACCTGCTTTCCCAAGCCTTGAACTTTTCTTTCATTATTCTTAATTCCTCATCCCTTTCCGCATTTTTTCTTCTTTCCTCGTCAAGTGCGGCTTGGAGTCTTCCCACGACTGTCGGCTCGTAGGTTTGCTTTGAGGTGGACGACATTCTTCCCCTTGGAGTTTCGTAAAATGCTTCTTTTGTCGACCCAATCCCGTAGACATTGCCCTTCTTGAAACTGATGATCGGTTCGTCGTCAAAACAAACATAAAAAATAACCCAATAAAAGCAGTATAAAGGGGTCGAATCCACGAGGATGGTGGGGTCAACTACTAGTTCGATTGAATCCTATTCTAGCCTAAAATATGACGGATTGGAAAGTTAACTAAAACTAGGAAAAACAAGTAATCGCTAAATAATAAAGATGAAAACAATTAAGGGAAAGACTAAGGTGAAGGGTTCACCTTAGGGGGATTAATGGGTTAGTCGGGTAATTAGCAAATGGGTAACAAATTCGGGTAAAATCGATTGCTAATGTCTCAACAATCGATAATCATCAACAAAGCCATCGCATTTGTCTCAAATCACCCATATAAACACTTAGTCTAACCGTCTCTACCACCGTCGCTTAAGAGAAAATCAAACCATGCTTGATAAAATGGCAACTTTCGTTCACACATTTCATCAAACACTTAGTGCGCATATGAGTAATACCCAAATAATTACCACGAATCTACTAATTACCCAACTAATTAACCCACATAATCCTCCCTTAGGCTCCCCCTAAACCCTAGAAGGGAATCTACTCACTCATTCTAAGGGAGATCAAACAAGTAGAGGGAAGGAGGAGTTCAATAAACATTATGCTATGAGATGAATAATAATAACAATCAAAAGATGAACAATAAACTAGAAATGTAATTAAATTGCATAAATAACAAAAAGATGAGAAATTTAATACCAACAAGCTTGTATTAGTGAAGAGGGAGAATGTCTTCAACCCAAAATCCTCAATACAAACTCCAAACTAGGATAATTCTAATAACAAAGACTAGATCTAACAACTTGAAATGAGAAACTAAGCTTGATTAGGGAATGATTAGGAGAGTAATTAGGACTAATTTAGGTTACAAATTATCTAGGGTTTTGTGCTAAAAGGAATGTAAAAAACTGCTTACAAAATAAAAGGGGGAGGGTATATATAGGTATCTCGAAATTAAGGAAAAAATTAGAAGAAGAGGGCGAATTTTCAGTCTTGTGTTCCCGGCCGGTCGACCGGCCGCCGGCCCTCTGACCGGCCTGGAGCACATCAGTAACTTCAGGAACTTCGTCTTCAAAATCCTCAAAATTCTTCTAAGTATGGAGAATGGGGGTCCTGGCCGGTTGACCGGCCGCCGGTCCCCCACCGGCCTGGAGCACATTTTCACTCTCTTATGCTTCTGTTGTATGCACAGGCCGGGTAGTCGACCGGCCGCCGATCGACCGGCCGGCACTACCTGGGCCTTTTTCTTCCCTTTCTCAACTTTTTCATATGTGGAGTTGAGGTCTGGGCCGGTAGACCGGCCGCCGGTCAAAAGGCCGACCTGCACCACCTGGAGGTTCAATTCTTCATTCTTCATCTCATCTTCGAATCCCGACTCATGCAAGGTCTTTATGCACCGATTTCTTCATTTCCGCCTTAATTCCTGCAAATTGAGATCGACATTCATAGCGCGGGAAATCGGGAAATAAAATGCAATTAAAGACACGCAAATCCGTGTAAACGGACCAAAATGGGGATGAAAATGAGAGGAAAAATGTGACAAATTAAATGCTTATCAAAATTCCCCACACTTAAGACTTACTCGTCCTCGAGTAAGTAAACAAAATTCGAGACCCATAAGTACCCTTATACAACACTACACTAATACTAAGGCTACTACCTAAACTACTAATAATATCCGACGGTAGGCAATTAACGGGCCTCCTCCGTCCCTTCAACTCACAACGAGATACTCATGAGGTAGAGTACTTCCTTGCAAGGCAAGTAGGGGCTTGCTCAAAATTTCGACGCATCCAAATGAAAAACACGTAAGAACACGACAAAGATGCATCTAACAAAAGAAAACTCACATGCCTCATCCATGTGACGGAAATATCTAAAAGGAAAACCGTCTAAATAATGCATGATCCTTATAAGCCACTAATATCATAAAGCATGGAAAAATATTCGCCTCCTAGCGGTGCAAGTCTAATGAAAATTTCGAACCCCGTCTACTATTTGCTTGGCCAAGAGCGATAAAATGGAAGATGGAAATGAAATCCTCGTGACGTTATTAAGCACAATAGCATATGGAATTCACGTTTCTCAAATAAATGAGACACAAGGGTCGTCCCGTCTCACTATGCAACTTCAAAGGCAAATGATTCAAGAAGGATAAAAGGAAATTGAGATTTGAGTCTAAGTGCTTGCAAAACTTTTCATTTCACACTTTGCTTTCTTTTTCTTTTTCTTTCTTTTTGATTTGCATTTTGGTTTGCAATTTTTGGCATGAAAGCACACGGTTTCCGTCAAGGACATGCGGTCGGAACCAACAATAGGGGTATCCCCACCGTAGTGGCATCGAAAGGGGGCCTAGATATGGGCCCACTAGAATCCCTAGAAGTTCCGTTTTGCACTTCCTCGACGAAAACAAGAAAAGATGATAATTGACTCAATATTTTCAGCTTGTTTGATTTGTTTCCTTTTTTGAGCAAAAGTGGAAGAACAATGAATCATGGTTGGTTGCATAGCAAGAACGGTCACCTAAGAATCCTTTCTACCATCGGAATAATCACATCAATCGAGGTTGTCGAGGTGGAATAAGCGCAAACTCGTGACTCGGCATTAGTAGACGGGTTAAAACTCACTAAAAATGCACAACCCAGGGCGTCTAAAATTCCACGATTAAGATGAACACTTTATGAATAAAAAAGTAGCAAAAAGGGACTATGCACATTCAACAAGTTTTCCAAAAAGACAATTATTAAAACATTTTTCTAAATGCAACTATATGCCATGATGCAATCTAGCATATATACAACTTAAATGCACATGCTCTAACCGACTATATGACACATAAGCTAATGCTATCTCCTAACAGCACACAAGTGGCACACACGCCAATCAACAAAATTCACACCATCGTCATCAACACATCCCGTCCTCAAGTAAGAAGGAAAGGAGATAAGGGAGAAGAGAAATAGGAAAGATCTCACCAAAGCGTCTTCATTTTCCCTTTTTCGTGCCTCATATGATGTGGGGCGCACCTATGGATGGAGATAAAAAGAAACACACGGCAATATATACAAAATAAACTATATACAAACTAATCTAAACATATATTTTTTGGAAAATTTTCAAATTTTTCGATTTTTAGGCATTTTTCAACTTTTTTCAAAAATCAACGATATATACAAAAGAAATAAAATCCTCCCCACACTTAAGTCTTACTCGTCCCCGAGTAAGTGACTCAAATATGAAAGGAGGGAAAAAAGAAAAGGAAAACAAAACAATTTTTTTGGGTTTTTCAAATTTTTCGGGAATTCCCTCCCCACACTTAGCATTTACATGGTGTGAGGGGTGAATTCAAAGCAAATAACATGTTTTTGGGTTTTTAAATATTTTGAAAAATAAAAACTTGTTTTTGGGGTTTTTGATTTTTGATGAATAATCACAATATGAACAATATATACAAGAGGGTTAGCTAGAAGTAAATGCATGAACTTAATAAAATTCCTAAAAGTAAATGCAAAATGATATAATACAAGATGCATGATCTAAGTAAATGCAAACTACACTATATGCTAATCTAGAGTCTCGCTGCGGTGGTAAGGTGCATAAATGCAAGCCCCTCATGGGGGTACCTCCCACAGGAAAGTCTAGTGTGCCATATCGGAGTCTCGTCGTGGCGGTAAAATGCATAAATGCACGCCCCTCATGGGGGTACCAACCACGGGAAAGTCTAAAAATGACACCAAACAAAATGCAACTACGCTATATGGATGCAAGGCTAATATGTGACGATATGTTACAAAATTAAATTCTAATGCAAGCTTAAATGGAGGCAACTAAATGGATAATTAAACTAAGATATAATACAAGTATCTAAATGCATGCAGAAATATAAACATGATGAAGATTTGGATTAAAAGGGATCATACTCATGGGTTTCCGGCCTCAGGAGTATCCAGTGAAATCAGAGGATGTAGTATCAAATTGGCCATGACTGGCCTCTGCAAAAGACGCATCTACATCCCTGGCTCCCGAACCAGAGCCACCACCCTCCACAATCTCGAACCGGGGACCCATCCTGTCAAACCACTCGGCATTCTGAGCCGCAATCTCTGGGTCCACCTCCTCCTCATCAACTACCGGCTGAGTAAAACCCGGCGCAGAAGAATAATAGTCTGGCTGAACATTGAAATCTCCGAACACCCTAGAACCCTGGTCATACCCGCCCTCTGGCCACATAAAATAGGACGGATGTGGGCCAACTGGCTCCCTATACCCCTCCCTACACCAATTATCGTAAGAAGGGTATTGGCCAAGAGCCAAATCATAATACATCCTGTCCATCCTCTGCGACAAAAGAGCTCTATCCCGAGCTTCCTCCTCTCGCCACTTAGCTGCCGCCTCTCTTTCCCTAGCCGCTGCCTCTCTCTCCGTAGCTGCTGCCTCGGAGGCCAAAGTCATATCGGCCATGAACTGGATCAAGGAAGGATCCAAAGGTGGGTAACTGGGAGTGGTGGAAGTGGATGCGTCGGGTTGGGATGAATTGGGCCAAGGACGCCACTGCTGCTGATGATAAAAGGGGTTCATATAAGGCAAGGTGGTGGAAGTGGGGCCCTGCTGCTCTCTCCTATATGTGGTGACGGGGGCAGTAGGATCTCGCCTAAATGCGGTAACTGGAGCTAGTTGATCTTCCGGGGTTTCTTCAGGTGGTGGTGGAGGGTTCTCCTCCTCTAGGGGGAGAAGATAGTGCGCGCTATCAGGAACCACTTTCATAGCCGCACTATTCGGGAGGGGAATAGAATTTACCCCTCGAATCCTCCAATATGTCTTCCCGTCCTCAACTCTCTTTACTACCCACTCAAGCTTCTTTGAAATGTAATCCTCCGTCAACAAGGAGCATCCCCCTAAACACCTCAAATTACGCTCATCTAGAGCATCTCTACATAGGACATGGGCAATCTTGGTGACAATTCCCCCTAAATGGATTCCGGTCGGGCTAAATGGGTCGTTGGCAATTTTCTGAAAGTGGAGAGCGACATAGTGACCAATGTTGACTCCAAATCTAATCGGCTTTTGGAACAAGTAAGCCGCCAAAATCGAGAGCTCATCAGCCCGAAAATTATGACACTCCTCTCTCCCAAATAACGTCCAACCCATAAAACGGTGCCAAAACCTAATAGGGGCATTGTGGCAAGCATTTGCCGGCCTCTTAGACCCCTTCTCAAATTCCAAACCCGATATAGCAGTCCACACATCATTCACATTAAAGTTTTCGGGGACTTTGTATGACTTATGAAATTTGACCCCTAAAACCTTACAAAATTTCTCAAGGGGAATGCTAAAGGCGATATTCAAGAGGCGGAAAGATACCATTTTGACCATACCCGTATTCCTATCCTTCTCATGACTAAACGAACTTAAAAACTCCCAAGTAAGACGGGGGTAAGTACGGAAGTGCTGACCGTAGAGTTCCCCCATCCCCAACCCTTTGAAAAGCTCAAGAGTGACCGTATCAAGGCCGAGGTTTCGCATAGTATTCCGACAAATAAAACGGGAGTGGGGAAGGCTTCTGCGTTTTAAACATTGAAATTTACCTCTCGCAATTTCGCTGACGAAGACGATATCGGGAAAATCGTCATCCGGACCCATACCCACCGTAACTTGCTGAAGTCTAGCTTCTAACTCCGCCTCAAGCTGAGCCCTTGTTCTTTTCCGAGGTGGTTGTTGAGCCATGGAGATTTTCGTATTAGTCAATTGAAAGAGGGAAAATTGGGGAAAAATGAAGTTTTTGAAGTGGGGGATGATTGTATTTGAGGTAGTGGGTTAATTTTTGGGTTTGAATGTTGGAGTGATGGAGTTTGTGGAGATTTTAATGAGTTTTTTGTGGAGTTTTTGTGGAGATTTGAAGGAAGAAGGAGAAAGAATGGAGAAGAAAACAAGAAGAAAGAAAAATAAATAAGGGCTCACGATTGAAATAAGGCTCTCGGGTGAGTTCTGGGCCGGTCCAGGCACCGGCCGCCGGTCGACCGGCCTGGAATCCAATACAAAAAATTTCGATTTTTGGCTTTTTTGATTTTTGCATGTTCAGGTAGTCTAGGTCGGTCGACACCCCGGCTGCCGGTCGACCGGCCCGGACCTCAGCTCAAAATAATCAACCTTCAAAATTTCAGCGATAATGTGCTCTGGGCCGGTTGTCAGACCGGCCGCCGGTCGACCGGCCTAGAACACAGTTCAAAAACTTCCAAAAATCCAACCTCTATGAAAATGTGCTCCAGGCCGGTTGGCACCCCGGCTGCCGGTCGACCGGCCTGGAACACCTGCTACTTAATCCACCATCTTCAAAAGCTTGCTTCTGGAGTGCTCTGGGCCGGTCGGCACCCCGGCTGCCGGTCGACCGGCCTGGAGCACTTCTCCCTTTCTTCAACTCGCCTTCAAAATCACAACATATTCCCAAAGAAACCCAAGTCACCCACAATCTCGACTCAACCAACAAATTCCCAAAGACACGGTTTCAATCCAAACCCGACTACAAGTGTTTCAAACCTACCTAAATCTTCCTCCTAAAGACGAAATACCCGAGTATACAATACTAAATCTTCACAACTACTCCTAATATGCATGCTATATACAAAAAATTGGTGGTTGTTGAGGGACTTCACCAAACCTATCAATTCACAAGAGATTACAAACAAGACTCCTCCTCGGGAAGTGGATCCCCAAGGAAGAGTACTTCCACCGTTCCTTTTTCATCTCCATCAAAATATCTTTTCACTCGATGCCCATTGACCTTGAAATTACTACCTTCTTCGCTCCAAAGTTCAAAAGCTCCATGTGGTGAAATGTCGATAACTTTGAAAGGACCCGACCATCTCGAGCGTAGCTTTCCCGGAAACAACTTGACTCTAGAATTATAGAGTAAGACTTGGTCACCCACTTTTACATCTTTATCAACCAATTTGGCATCATGCCATTTCTTTGTTTGCTCCTTGTAAATCTTTGAGCTCTCGTAGGCATCAAGTCTTAATTCTTCAAGTTCACTCATTTGGAGAAAACGTAGCTCTCCGGCCATATCAATGTCAAAGTTCATTTCTTTCAAGGCCCACCATGCCTTGTGCTCCAACTCGATTGGCAAGTGACAAGCTTTTCCATAAACAAGCTTGTAGGGAGTTGTGCCGAGGGGAGTTTTGAAGGCGGTGCGAAGGGCCCATAGAACATCCGGAAGCTTTTGAGACCAATCCTTCCTACCTTTGCTTGTAGTCTTCTCCAAGATAGCTTTTATTTGACGGTTTGAGACCTCTACTTGCCCACTAGTTTGAGGGTGGTAGGCAAGAGCGGTCTTATGAGTGACACCATGGGAAGAAAGCAAGATCTTGAAAGTGCTCTTCCTAAAGTGCGAACCCCCGTCGCTAATCACCACCCTTGGGGTCCCAAATCTCGGAAAGATAGTGTTTTTGAAGAGCTTGATAACAACCTTAGCATCATTTGTTGGGGTGGCAACGGCTTCAATCCACTTGGACACATAGTCCACCGCTACCAAAATGTACTCATTCCCACAAGAGTTGGGAAATGGTCCCATGAAATCAACTCCCCAACAATCAAAAAGCTCAATCTCAAGAATGTTTTGAAGGGGCATCTCATTTCTTTGACTTATATTCCCCGTTCTTTGGCATCGATCACAAGATTTGACAAAGTAGTGGATATCCTTGAACATAGATGGCCAAAAGAAACCACCTTGTAACACCTTTGCAATGGTGCGAGATGTACCAAGGTGGCCCCCATAGGCCGAGTTGTGAATTCTATCGACTATCTCCATACCTTCTTCTCTAGGAACACATCTTCGAAACATGCCATCACCACACTTGCGAAAAAGATGTGGGTCATTCCAAAAATAGCGTTTTGAGTCATGCTTCAACTTCCTCCTAGCTCTAGCATCCAACTCCTCCGGAATAAACCCGCTCACAATCAAATTTGCCAAGTCCGCAAACCATGGTGATTTACCACCTATCATCATCAAACTATCTTCTCTCAACCACTCATTGATCGGGCCACTCTCATCCTTCAACCCATGATCTTCGGTAGTCAATCTAGATAGGTGGTCGGCAACAACATTCTCCGACCCCGCCTTGTCTTTAATTTCCAAGTCAAACTCTTGAAGTAAAAGAACCCACCTCAAGAGCCTTGGCTTTGCATCCTTTTTCACTAACAATTGCCTCAAAGCGGAGTGATCCGAGTATACCACAACCTTAGCACCAACAAAGTATTGCCGGAACTTTTCCACGGCATGAACAATAGCTAGCATCTCCTTTTCCGTCGTAGAGTAGTTGACTTGGGCTTGATCAAGAGTTTTGCTTGTGTAGTAGATTACATGGTGCTTCTTGTCCACAACTTGGCCAAGCACCGCCCCGACCGCATAATCGGAGGCGTCGCACATAACTTCGAAGGGAAGGCTCCAATCCGGTGATCGGATTATGGGAGCCGTCACAAGAGCCTCCTTCAACCTACAAAAAGCACTCAAGCAAAATTCATCAAATACAAATGGTGTGTCTTTGAGAAGAAGAGAAGTTAAAGGCTTGGCTATTTTAGAAAAATCTTTGATGAAACGGCGGTAAAAGCCCGCATGGCCTAGAAAGCTTCTCACTCCCTTCACATTAGTAGGGGGTGACAAGTTTTCTATTACCGAAACCTTAGCCATATCAACTTCTATGCCTCTCTTAGACACGATGTGACCAAGCACAACCCCCTCCTCCACCATAAAGTGGCATTTCTCCCAATTGAGGACGAGGTTGTGCTCCTCACATCTTTGCAAAACATGAGACAAATTCAATAGCCCAAGATCAAATGAGTCTCCATGGACACTAAAGTCGTCCATGAAGACCTCCATACTCTTCTCAAGAAAATCGGCAAAAATAGCCGTCATACACCGTTGGAAAGTCCCCGGAGCATTACAAAGCCCAAAGGGCATCCTCCTATAAGCATAAACTCCTATGGGACAAGTGAATGTGGTTTTCTCTTGGTCTTCCGGGTGTATGGGGATTTGGAAAAACCCGGAATAACCATCTAGAAATGAATAGTAAGAATGCCCCGCTAACCTTTCAAGCATTTGGTCAATAAAGGGGATGGGGTAGTGGTCTTTGAGGGTGGCGGCATTTAATTTGCGATAGTCAATGCACATCCGCCACCCGGTCACGGGTCTAGAAGCTAAGAGAGTCCCATCCTCTTGTTCCACCATAGTTACCCCTCCTTTCTTGGGCACTACATGGACGGGACTCACCCAAGAGCTATCGGTTATTTGGTAAATTATCCCGGCCTCTAGCAACTTCATCACCTCATTTTTCACCACTTCCGCCATCTTAGGGTTCAACCTACGTAGCCCATCTACCTTAGGTTTGCTACCCTCCTCCAAGACAATCCTATGCATGCAAAGATTAGGACTTAACCCTTTGATATCATCAATGCTATATCCAAGTGAACCCCTATGAGTTTTCAAGACTTTCAAAAGTTCAAGTTCTTGGCCTTCACTCAAATTAGCATTAATGATAACGGGATAAGTTTCTCCCTCACCTAAAAAAGAGTACTTAAGTGAGGGAGGTAAGGGCTTAAGTTGTACCTTTGGAGGGAGAAGGCCCTCCACCTTCTTCATTAGCTCATCATCTACCTCGTGGTCATCTCCCATCTCCTCATCATGGAGTGCCACTTGTAGAGCTTCTTCTTCATACTTCTCCTCTTCATGCACCTTCTCAACCACTTCTTCAATGACTTCTACCGAGCATGCTTTGTGAAACATTGGTCCCTTCACTAGATGTGGAAGATTAAATTCAAGGGTTTCGTTTCCCACCCTAAAGGTTAGCCGCCCGTCCCTCACATCAATGAGGACACCTCCGGTAGCCAAAAAGGGCCTACCAAGGATGATGGGAGTGTGGCTATCCTCCGGGATATCTAGGACAACGAAATCCGTGGGGATCAAAAATTTGCCAACTTTAACGGGTACGTCCTCAAGCACACCCAAAGGTTGCTTAACGGACCTATCCGCTAGTTGTAGAGTCATAGAAGTGTGGGTTAAACTTTCAAGTCCAATTCTTTTAGCAATAGTTAAGGGAATGACACTTACACTTGCACCATTGTCACATAATGCCCTTGAAATCATGACTCCCCCCACAACACAAGGGATAGAGAAACTTCCGGGGTCCCCAAGTTTTTTGGCATTTTAAAAGAGTTAGGATTAATGAGGAGAGCACTACACTCCGCCTCCATAATCATAACATCTTGGGTACCCAAAGTCCTCTTGTGAGTCAAGATGTCTTTTAGAAATTTTGAGTATGTGGGCATGTTCAGTATAACATCGGTGAAAGGTAAGGTCACTTCAAGTCCCTCAAGCATTTTTCTAAATTGGGTGAACTTGAAGTTTTCCTTAGTTTTCAAAGCTCTAGAGGGGTAGGGGATATCGGAAACAACAAGTGGAGTACTAAAAGATACCTTTGGCATGGGAGTTTTCTTGGTTACCTTAGCTCTTGCTAGTGGTTGTACCTCTACTCCGTCATCATTGACATCCTTGTTCATCTCCTCTTCATAAGGCATAATTTCGACATACCCTTCTTCTCCCTCTTTGGGTTGATCATCTTCACCCTTGCCATCATCTTTTAACTCCAAGGTAGGAGTCAAAAAGGGCTCTTCAAATTCTTCTCCTTCCTCAACATGCTCATCATTTGGAATCTCATCATTCATCATATCCATGTAGGGGTTATCAAGCACTAGTCCACTTCTTAAAGTCACCGCACATGCATGGTGGCTTGATGAAGCATCCTTGGAGCTTTTCCCTTGAGCAAGTAGACCTCCCGGAGGCCTTTGAGGATTGTTCAAAGCTTGAGAAGCTAACCTAGCTTCTAATTCCCTCACCTCTTTCTTGTGAGCATTGGTGACATTTTGCAAAGTCAAGTTGTTTTGGATTTCCATGTTTTTGACTAATTGCAAAACTTCACTTATTGAAGGATCATTCTCTTGGTGGGGTTGATTTGTCAAAGGAAGGGCAAAAGCATAGTCATTCCGACTACTTGAACCTTGGTTGTTGCTTCTTTGGTTGTTAAAGTTTCCTTGTTGGTTGTTGTTAAAATTTCCTTGTTGCCCCCTTGAACCTTGATTGTTGAAATTTGACCCTTGGTTGTTGTTGAAATTTGACCCTTGGCCTTGGAAAGATTGATCGGGAACCCCTTGACTTGCTTGATTGTTTTGATTGCCTTGGTAAAAATTACCTTGGCCTTGATTGTTGAAGTTTTGGTTCCCTTGATTTTGATTCCAATTTCCTTGACCTTGATTCCAATTACCTTGGTTTTGGAAGTTACCTTGGTTATTGTAACCTTGATCATTGAAGTGTTGATTTTGGAATTGGTTGGATCCTTGACCTTGTTGAGAGTTGTTGAATTGATTGTTATAGTTTCCTCTTGAAAATTGACCTCCTCCTCTAGGTTGGGAAAAACCCGGAGGGTTGGAAGGTTGAACTTGTGTGTGTTGAGGGTTTAGGACATTTTGGCTTTTGTAGCTCATGTTTGGATGAAATTTCGAACTTGGATGATAGAAATTGGAATTTGGGTTGTAAGCTCCTTGACTTTGGAATTGAGGCCTTGAGGGCCGTGGGTTGTTGTTGATACCTTGGAATGCATTCACATGTTGATAATCATTTCCACCTTCATTGTTATAAGATACATTGTTCCCACAAACTTCAAAGGTGTGTCCATATCCATTGCAAATTTCACAAGTGGGGGTTTGATAAGCTTCCACCATAGGAGGTGCATAAGACCCACTAGCTTCATTCACATGATGGCCTTGACTTTGATTTTGAGCCTTTTGAAGCTCGGCAAAACCCTTAGTAAAAGTTTGTGTGAGCAAATCAATCTTGGCATTGGTATCCGCATTTGAAAAGTTCTCACTTGGGTACTTAGAACTCCTTCTCAAGCTATTTCCTCTAGAACTAGTACCATAGCTAGACTCCGATTCAACCATCTTCTTAATCAATGCCGCCCCTTGTTGGTCATTCAAATGATCAAAACTCCCCCCCGCGGAAGCATTCACCATAGCCTTGGTTTGAGGGAGGAGAGTTTGATAGAATGTTTGAGTGACATACCAATCCGCAATTCCATGGTGAGGGCATCGGGCAAGTAAATCAATGAACCGATCCCATGCTTCTCCCAAGGATTCTCCATCCTCTTGTTGGAAGGTTGTAATCTCATTTCTTAGCATCGCCGTTTTGGAGGCGGGGTAGTACTTACTTAGAAACTCCTTAGCCAAGTCATCCCAAGTAGTGAAAGTGTTTGGAGGATGGTTATTCAACCACCTCTCCGCCCGGTCTTTGAGGGAAAATGGGAACAACATGAGGCAAAGGGTTTCCTCGGGTACCCCATTCCTTTTCATGATTCCTACCCTACTTTTGAACTTTCTCAAGTGGGCATGAGCATCTTCATCGGGGAGGCCTCCAAAGCTATCCCGCTCAATAGAACTCATTTGAGCCGGGTGAATCTCAAAATTATTTGGGGCCAAGACACCGAAATTGATTGGAGATTGGGTATCATCGTGGTTGGGACGGTTACGATCACGTAAAGTCGTCATTTGTGGTTGATTTTGTTGTTGAGGTATTGTAGGGTGGTGGTGTATTTGGTTGTGTATTGTAGAAGGGGTTTTCGAATATGGGTTCAATGGTGTTGTTTTGTGGGAGATCGATTGTTGGAGTGGATGTAGAAGCAATTGAAGTATTGGCTTGTTGATGGCTAACTCTTCTTGAATTCCTAACCCGAGCAAGTGTATTAGCTCGGAGAGTCCTAAATAACCTTTCGGGCTCCGGATGGCTCAAGAACAACCCTTCACCCCTAGGCATGCACTCAAAAGCAACTCAAAAACAAGTTAGACTCCTAGTGTGTTTTTGGGCACACTAGGGAAAGACAATAATGCAAAGCACTCTACAAATAATCTAACAACTAAAAACCAACAAAAACAACAAGTAACTTGACTAAATCTAAGACACAAAACAAACTACGAGTTTCCTTACGCCATCCCCGGCAACGGCGCCATTCAATGAGGGTTTCGTCGTCAAAACAAACATCAAAAATAACCCAATAAAAGTAGTATAAAGGGGTCGAATCCACGAGGATGGAGGAGGTCAACTACTAGTTCGATCGCGTCCTATTCTAGCCTAAAAAATGATTGGTTGGAAGATTAACTAAAAACAAGGAAAAACAAGTAATCGCTAAGTAATAAAGATGAAAACAATTAAGGGAAAGACTAAGGTGAAGGGTTCACCTTAGGGGGATTAATGGGCTAGTAGGGTAATTAGCAAATGGGTAAGTAATTCGAGTAAAATCAATTGCTAATGTCTCAACAATCAATAATCATCAACAAAGCCATCGCATTTGTCTCAAAGCACCCATATAAATATTAGTCTAATCATTTCTACCACCGTCGCTTAAGAAATAATCAAACCATGCTTGATAAAATGGGCAACTTTCGTTTACACATTTCATCAAACACTTAGTGTTCATATGAGCAATACCCAAATTATTTACCACAAACTTACTAATTAACCAACCTAATACCCCACATAATCCTCCCTTAGGTTCCCCCTAAACCCTAGAGGAGAACTACTCACACATACTAAGGGGAATCAAAGCACTAAAGGCAAGAAGTAATTCAATGAACATCATGTTATGAGATGAACAATTAAAACAATCAAATGACAAACAATAAAATAGAAATGGAAATAAATTGCATAAACAACAAAAAAGATGAGAAATTTAATACCAACAAACTTGTATTAATGGAGAGGGAGAATGTCTTCACCCTTAGAATCCTCAATACAAACCCCAAAACTGAAATGAAAGACTAGATCTAGCAACTTGAAATGAGAAACTAAGCTTAATTAGGGAAAGATTAGGAGAGTAATTAATACTTAATAGAGGCTACAAATATCTAGGGTTTTGTGCTAAGAGGAATGTAAAAACTGCTTACAAAATAATAGGGGGAGGGTATATATAGGTATCTCGAAATTAAGGAAGAAATTAGAAGAAGAGGGCGAATTTTAAGTGTTGTGTTCCTGGCCGGTCGACCGGCCGCCGGCCCTCTGACCGGCCTGGAGCACATCAGTAACTCCCATCTTCTCGCCTTCAAAATTCTTCAAAATCTTCTAAGTATGGAAAATGGGGGTCTGGGCCGGTCAACCGGCCGCCGGTCCCCCACCGGCCTGGAGCACATTTTCACTCTCATGGGCTTCTGTTGTATGCACAGGCCGGGTAGTCGACCGGCCGCCGGTCGACCGGCCGCCGCTACCTGGGCCTTTTCTTCCTTTTCTCTTCTTCTTTGATTTGTGGAGTTGTGGTCTAGGCCGGTGGGCCGGCCGCCGGTCAGAGGACCGGCCAGCACCACCTGAAGACTCATTTCCTCATTCTTCTTCTCATCTTCAAATCCCGACTCATGCAAGGTCTTTATGCACCGATTTCTTTGTTTCCACCTTAATTCCTGCAAATTGAGATCGACATTCATAGCGCGGGAAATCGGGAAACAAAATGCAATTAAAGAGACGCAAATCCGTGTAAACGGACCAAAATGGGGACGAAAATGAGAGGAAAAATGTGACTAAATAAATGCTTATCAGATACATTCCTAGTGCCCCCTCCCCTTTCACTCTTTCTTCCATAGCTTCTTGTGTTCATTTCCAATTTTTCGATAATATTGTTGGCCTCGGCCACATTAAGGGTGTCAATTCCACCTCCGGTGGCGGCAATGATCATTCTTTGGTCATTTTGGCACAACCCCTCATTGAAAGTCGTTAACAAATCATCTCCCGACATGCCATGGTATGGGCATCTTGCCACAAGACTCTTGAAACGCTCCCAATAATCATAAAGTGTGACAACCCTCGCAAATGCGGAAATAAAACATAACGGTGTTTTTAAAACTTTTTACATGCTAAGATAAAAATACGAGGAATGTCAAATAAATACAAACTAAAATATAATATACTACAAGAGACGTAGTCTCTCAAAATGTTATCAAATGTCAAAGTTATTAGCAAACTAGCTAAGCAACGTCTAGAGGTGATTCGTCAAGACCAACGCCCGCTAGCTCACACCCGAACCCAAAATAAAACAACCAAAATCCATCCAAGCAAGCAACCTGTTCATCCATGAAAAACATGAACGCCACAGTCAGTGGGGAGTAACTCCAGGTTCTCCCAGCCATATCACAAATAACATACTTGAACGGAAATACGAAATTAGAAGCATGCATATATAAATATACATGTGAAATACGAGAAGAATAAAATAGGCAATTCAATGTATAAAGATATCGGTGCATGAAATACAAAACCGTAACCATCATATTATAGATAGACTCAGGGATGACACTCTTAGGCAACCATACACTCATTAGGGCTTGCATCTCTCCGTTAGCGGCATAAGCTTGATAAGATTGAGACTCGACAAACAAACCATGCCAAGTCATCCAAAGATCACAAATAATCAATCATATAATCATCCATCCAAACGTACAAATACGTTGACAACATCTCTCACGGTAAATGACACGCACTAGCACCGTGTACATGGCAAGTATGATTAAAATCGCATCCACGGGATGTCATTTCCCTGAACGCATACACAATTTATCATTTCGTATATGTAGACTAATTTCCTCATGGTAGAACGACGATCATAATACGGTCCTAGTCTAAATCTGGCCAGACTCTCGGAATCACATTTTCAATTTCGACATGCGATGACATTTCGCATCCAAGACTCGGACATACATAGAAGCCGAGTACCCCAAATTCGGTCAACCTTCACGAAAGTGGCGGAAAAGAGCACAAGCATCATAACAAGCGGTACGCTACATGCAATGACACCACCTCGCAAGTATACAACATTTGACGGCCGGGTCGATCAACGCAAAGCGTTCGCCTCCCAACAACGTCGTCATATGCCCACTAACACATGCAATTAAGCAGTAAGGATACACTCCTCGTTCCGACATTCCAGCCTTACGAACGCGGAGGTAGCCAAGGGAATGAGAGTACAAATCACATAACAAATAGTGCTCAAACTAATAACATGTGTAAAACCGACTCAAAGTGGGACATATCGAAAACCGTCACAAAAGATGCGATACAAGCGTGATATAAATGTAACAATGATAAACATGAGACAATACGTTATTACATAAGCATTAGACCAAGTTTAAGAAGTATAATGAATAAGAAACATAAATCTCAACTCAAAACAACAAGTTTCGAAACTATTAAAACAAGGGTCCCCTTCAAAAAGTCATAACTAGAGTTCTAGACATGAAAATGCAGAAATCCAAATGGAGGAGATAGATTATCCTCTTACGGTTCCAACGGTAGGTCACAAGCCCAAACAAGAAAGTAACGAAGGAGATATGACCATTTTACGAAAATGGGTCTGTACAGGAAAACTGCAGTCGTCACGACCGTGACTTGTATGTCACGCTCGTGACATGAGTTTCACGACCGTGACTTGCATGTCACGCTCGTGAAAGGTCTGTTACGCAAGGGTATTGGGTCTGCCTCTTATTTCACGCTCGTGACATGAGTTTCACGAGCGTGACTTGGGTCGAGACATCTCTTTTTTTGTTCTAAACACAACCATGGCTTTCCCAAAATAGATCCACACACAAGTTTAACAACAACGAGTGATTGAAACCAACAACATATGCACGAAATCATCTTTACTTCACCAATAAACATCAACAAACATCAACTATCATCATCAATCATCAATACTCAATAACAATCATCACCAAATAATAACTATCATCAACAACACAAATCCTATGAATAATCATCCTATTCTAAATGTGTTTACTAACATCAAAAACACATTAAATCACGTATTGATATCGAGTAACCCTTCACCGTTACCTTTACGCGTCTTCAATCGATTTCTAAGCCTTCCTCCACTAGATAGTAACCTTTGTCGAGGTCTTGAAGGTCTCCACCTATAAAAAGACGACAAAAGATAAATATAATTCAACTTTGAGAAAGACGGATAAATTGAAAATGAGAAAGACGGTAATTTTATTACCACAAAAGGTAGAGGACGATGAGAGCGGAAGATTAAGATGAAAATAAGGAGATTTGAGTGAGTAATGAAGGAGTAGTGAGGAATTTGAGTTGATGCATAAATGAAGTTTTGGGTTTTGGTGGCTTGGTGAGGAAGAACGAGTAAGTGGAAAAGAATGAGGGAGTTAGGGTTTAAAGGAGGTATAAGGTGAGTAAGTGGAAAATATGGGAAAAAGCCCAAAAGCGCCTTAAGGCGTAACTCACACGGAATTTCGAGTAAAGTCCAAATACGAACTCGGAATTGCTAAATTAGACACGGGAAACTAAGTTCTAGATTAAATCTAAAATTTCGCTGAAAAGTATCTGTATAATATTTTTAAATTACAAATAGGGTACATTTGCGGGTGTTACATAAAGGGTCTCTCCCATTTCTTGTTCAATAGTAGTGATAAGTTTCTTGGAGTGATTGTGTCTTGAATCTGGATAATACTTTTCAAGAAACATTTTCTTCAAGCCCACCCACGTGGTAACAGAGTGAGCCGGGAGGCAAAAGAGTCATTCTTTTGCGGCATCTTAAAGAGAAAAAGGGAATGCCCTTAACTTGAATTGATCCTCGGTCACCCCTTGGGGAGTAGCACCTTGGCAAATCATATGAAACTCGGCCAAGTGTCTATTAGGGTCGTTCCCCGCCATGCCATGGAATTTAGGTAAGTTGTGGACGAAGAAACCTTTGAGCTCAAAGTTCACATCCTCCATGGGAGGATATGCAATACAAAGGGGTTGCTCCTCATAATTCCTTGCTCGAATCTCACCGATTGTCCTATTATCCTCCGCCATATTAGGTGGGTAAAGGACGTTCAATGGAGATGGTATCCTAGGTGGTGACTCAAACTCTTCTTCCGGTTGTTCTTGAAAAATATTATTTCCCACTTCCTCTTCACTAGGTTCCCTCCAAAAAGGTCTCCTATAAAGGGGATTTGAAAATAACCAATTTGATATGCTACTTGAAGATGGATCAATATCTTGGTCACCAATTCCCTCTTGTGACCTAGGCATAAACTCTAAAACAACTCAACAACACAAATTAGTAACTTTAATAAGGTTGGCTAAAGAAACAAGAATAGCAACCCAAGAGCATATCACACAAAGTAACTAATAAGCTAAAAAAATTTGAAAAACAATCTAAACAAGTTATGACACTAACAAGAGTTTCAATTTAATTTTTAGCTATATTGCCTTCCCCGGCAACGGCGCCAAATTTGACGAGCTTATTTCACGTGTCGTTAATTCCGCTAATTAGCTATGGTCAAATAACAATTTATATCTCCTAAACAAACACAAACTATCTTAAATAAAGGTAGTAAATGGTGAGAATAGGGTCGAACCCAAGAGAAGGCGGGATTAACTAAATTAACTAATCTAGACACTTGCTAAAAACCACTTAACAAAACTAATTACTCTAATCACTAATTAAGACACTAATTACGACACAAACTTAAATTAATTACAAATTATGATATTAACAATGACAAAAACATGTAGGATAACACATATGGAGAAAGTTTGATTTGATAAATTGATTAACAAGTCTAAAATAACCAACAAGTACTTAAGATTCAAATATTCAAATATAAAGAAACTAACTTAATGTAATTTTCCCAAGTTCCAAACAATTAGCAAAGTAAAAACTCTTCCTTTCCTCTCTTCTCTAGTTATCTAATACAAGTTTCTAAGAAATTAGTCAACAAGGATTAACTCAACCAAGGATGACCCTTTACAACCCAATTTACACCCACTAAAACATGAGCCCAAATCAAAGATGCAAGCTTTATGAACAAAACCAAATAAACAAGCTAGAATCATGTAATAAAACACTAAACCATGTTCTAACCACACAATAAACCAACTTCCACTCAAAAGATTCCAACCTTAAACCAAAGTTGCAATCTTTCAAGGTTGCCTCAACAATATCAAGACAAATTAACCAAAATTATCTAGACAAACCACTAATTAAACAAACAACTTGCTAAGATGGTTAGTCACAACAATAATTCATTCAACAATGGAAAATAAACATGAGAAAATGGTATTAACTAAAGAAGAAGAGGTTCAAAGAGTCTTACAATGCTAAAAGAGGAAAACTTGTTCCAATTACACTAAGAAATAGAAGATTAGCTACCTATAATCAAGAATTACAACCCAAATAATAAAGTTCAACTCAAAGTTACAAGCCAAAATGAAGAACCAAAAATGAGAGAATTTCAATGTGTTTTGTGCTTTGTTGTGGAATGTTATGGAATGTTCTCTCTGTCTAAAATCTGGTTCTTTTATACCCTTGCTTCAGAAACCTAGGGCCTTCGAGAAATGGGCCTCAAAATGACAAGACGGAAAATGAAGAAACACGTGTCCCAGGCCAAGACGCTTGCAGCGTTTTGGTGACACTGGCAGCGTTTTAAGCTGCCAGTTTTTACTCTTGGTTGCTCGCCTTGACTTTCGTTGACCCCTTTGATTGCTAGTCTTGCCTTGACTTCCATTGACCCTTTGGACTTGCTTTTCTTGCATTGATAATTTTCTCCTAGCTCACTCCAATTGTCGGGTTTGGTCTCGGATCTTGGGTTTGACTTTGACTTTAGTTGACTTCCGGGCTTGACTCTAAAACTTGATTTAAAAATACCAAATAACAACATAACTACAAGGACTAAGGTTAGCATAAAATGATGCTAACGACCCGTAAAAAGTACATTAAACGGACCTAATAAACACTACTAAACACGACACATTTTTGTGTTATCAGTAAGTCGTACTCAACCGAGTACATGTTGTACTCGACCGAGTACGATGGGTTTCAGGGTTTAGACGAACGGTTGATTAAGGGTTAATAAGAGGAATTAGTTATTCATAATTCAGTTTACGCTCTTATTTACAAAACTCTGCTCTCTCAAAACTCTCCATAATTCCTCAAGAAACCTTTCATTATCTCGTGCCAGATCTGATTCTTGCTACATCGATTGATTACTTTGGTAAGTGTTATTGATCTTGATTAAACTGTATTGCGTTTATTACCCTAATTGAATTGGGAAAAAGGGGGGTTGTGATGTTAATTATATAATATTGAATTGTATAAGAGGGGACTTTATAGAAAAATGATTTTGACTTGCTTGCTTGCTTGCTGTTCACGGAATTTGCTATAAGGTAGGGTTTCTCTACTCAGTGTTTGTGTTATGGATTGATGAGATGATATTTCTATTGTGATATTGATTATGTTTTGATTGTTGATATTGATGATGGTCACTGTGGTGACAATGATGGAGTTTGGGGTTGTTGTGATGGTTACTATGGTTTGGTGATTCCGTTGAGAGACGGATCACACCACGAGTTCGCCCCCGTGGTTATATAGCCACGTGAAGGATGTGCACATTAATGTTCTGGGTTTATCTCGCTGCGGTGAGATGGAAGTTCGACGCCTGTGGCTGCGGTCCAAGGTCAATTGGTGGTTTTGTAAAGTAGGCTGGTAACCTGAGTCTAATGAGGTGTCCGCTGCGGTGGCCCTCCGATTTCTCTTTCCCTTGTGCTTATCTTGTACGTTGGTTGGTATATGCAAATACTGACCCTCTACTATTTTACAAAACTAATGTGATCCATTGGGGGATGGTGGGCAGGTAATCGATAGCGTTGCGTGGGATCGAGGATGGGATCACTGCGTCATTTCTTAGTTTCCGCCTAGTGATTTGAGTCTTAAAACATTGTTATTTAATTATCAGTACATTATGATTATTGCGTTGAATTATTGGTCAAATGGTATGCCATTTGTTTTGGGATTCTGTATTGACAATTAAACAGTGATTAATAAACATTGTTTCTTTATTGCTTGTTTTGGTATATATTACCTCGGGAAACCGAGAAGGTAGCCCTCCCATGTGCTAAGGGGGTCTTGTAAGGCACCTTGGTGTATGGGGGAGTTACAATTCATATGTTATTAGCCTAGTCCAAGGGTAAATTTATCTATGATTTGGGTACGCGATAAGCCCATTAAAGATGTTGGTGGGATTTTTTATGGCTTTGGATGTAATCAAGGTTGTGACTAGCGTGAGATGTCAATGGCATTCTGTGGTATCTTAGTAGAAACAAATTACTGTTATAGTTATTTGGTGGCTTGTGATTATAGGTGGCATAACGCTGGAGACGATACATTCAATAAAGAACAATGAATAGATATTGGAATAATATCTTTGGTGTATGTTGGCGTCGTTTTGGTAATGTCAAGCTAAGTAATGAATGAGAATATTGAGTTTTAAAGGGAAGGTGATTGCGAATAGTTATTGATGTAAAATAAATCCACTATTTTACTTTTTAGAGATAATAATGCAGCGGAATAAAAACAATATAAAAGATATGGATTAGTTGTGATATCTTGCAAGATTAACAACTAAAACTTGAATTAGACAAGTACTCTCGCAAGATAACTCGAATAACTCGAATAAAATGGATATGAATTAGTTAAACAATCTCGCAAGATCACTCAACTAAGACTTGAATTATACAAGTGATCTCGCAAGACAACTTGACCAACTCGTTTGTGTAAACTCTCAACCTCGCAAGATATCAAGCAAACACAAATTCAACCTCGCAAGGAAGAATGGTTATTATTTTCCTCTCGCAAGAATTAAATAATAGAACTTAAAGCTCGCAAGCTAATAAGAACAAACAAGTAATAACTTGAATTTAATTCTCAAATTGTGTATCTATTACAATGCATAAGACTCCTTATTTATACTACTACTAATTACCATAAACTAACTAGATAGAAATTAGGAAATAGTGTGAACACTACCTTATTATTAAATAAGATCACCACACTACTTTTATTCAAATTAGAAAAATAATAACAAAACTCTATTTAGGAAAGTAAACTTGAGAACAATTTAATTCAAGCTTCCATCTTGCATAAATTTTGAATGTCACGTTCAATTTGCGTCACCCGCGTATAATCTGAACAGCTAAACTTAAAACGATCATATCTCCTTCGTTACTTAACCAAATAAAGCGTGTGACCACTTGTTGGAAAGCTAACATGATGTACTCATCTCCAAGTGAAATCACGTCAAAATAAGCTATATGTTCTGAGATATGTTACTCTAAAGTCAAGGGAACGAATCTGAAATGTCAAGAGTGACTTAAACTTGCATTTTGAACATATACCCATGTCTCTCATGTATCAGTTATTATTCATGGTGCTTACTTTACGGTGTCGATTTCTGTAATTCGTGACTTGTATGGGGAAAGAGAAGCTTTGAGAGTAAATGTGGTTCAGTAATGAAAGAGTTGAGCGAGTGATATAACTGTTTGGGTGTCGGACAAGAAGTATGATAGAGGGGCATGGCTGAAATGACGACGGGGTGCGGTGACCAAATCTAGATGTTATTTAGATTGATCTCCATGTTAGCAAAATAATATGAGGAGTCGAGGTGGTAGTTCTAAGTTAGTGGTTTTGTGTGATAGCAATGTTTTGAGTGGTGATCTAGTATAATGGTTATGAGGATACGCGGATTCTCGAGAGTAGGTAAAGAGTCGTATTTTGAGATCTTTGGCTCAATATATCATGGGAATGTGGGTAAATGTCATGTTTTCATTGTTATGTTTCAGTGGACCTTGGTCATGTTGTGGTAACAGTAAAGTATAATGAGTGGGGATGTCAGGTGCGGGCGTTGTGTCATTATGATTTGGATAAAAATTGGTAAAGGGTCATAATTGTTGAAAGTGCTATGAATAGGTGCTATTAACGATGAAAGGAATTTGTGAGGAACAGATTGGTTGTGTTAGAACTTTGATTGAGTATATCATTGTGATATTGATACATTTAGTTGTGTATTCTTGCATTCAGGGTAGATGTGTAAATCAAGGAGGATGTTGGCAGTAGTGTTGAAGGATTCATTTAGTATACCATGTTAAGGTTTTTCTGGTAAATCTTAAGTAGTGGGAGGAATTATTGGAGGTATGAGAATTGTTAGACAAGAGACATGGGAGTATTATGGGTGTTGATATTAAGGTGATAGCCAGTTATCAGTGAGACGGGATAGTAATAACAAAAAGTCATAGTTACAGATCTAGTATTAGTTGGGTTACGACGACATAACATTGTTCTTAAGAGGGGTAGATAGTCATACCGCGGTGATAACTTTACATTTTGAGGTATATTTTGGCATCTTTTGGTATGTCTCGATTGTTAAGATGTGTTATTGAGGTATATTTGGCATATTGATGGGCCTTAGTAGTGAATAAAGTGTTGATGACATTTAAATATTGATGGTACCTGGGGGGATAGGTTACTTGAGATAAGGGGGCATAGAGTAGAGTTGTGAGTGTGCATAAAGTGTAATTGTGATAGTATTGAACGGTTTTGTGTCTGAGCGAACTTCGAGTACAATGTTCGTTTTAAGGGAGGTAAATTGTAATAATTCATGATGATGGTTGCTATCGCAAAATGAATTTTATTGATGGTAGATATTGTACGATAGCATTAATAATGGGAATAAGTAGGAATTATGTTATGGCATTTGGTGGCTTGCAAATTGGTAAGTTGTATTATGGTTGTCGTGATGTTAATGGTTATGTGTTCATATTGACGTCGCTCGAGGAAGGAGGTATGTGTTGTGTGGGTATGTGTGAACTTGCAGGACGAATTTCTTTTTAAGGAGGGAAGAGTATAACACTACGTATTCTAATATCTGGGTACTCGGTCGAGTGGGTTGTACTCGTCCAGGAGTCACTCGACCGAGTTAGCGAGTCACTCGGTCGAGTATCGCGTACTTGGTCGAGTGTGTTGTGTACTCGACCGAGTGTCTGATCGGGGACGTCTTTTGCGCGGTTTTGATTAAGATGATTAGAGGTTTACAAACTTATACCGTCAGTTCCTAAATCATTTTTAATTAACCTAATTACATTTCAAAACCTCTCTAATCATCTTAACCACCTTCCAAACAAGAGTTTGTCATCGTTGAGCATTCGGAATCTCACTTTTCCGTATTATTTGCAATAAGTGTTTATCATTCTTAATCAGTTAAGTTATTGTTGATTATTTAATTGGAAACCCTAATCTGGGTAATTTGGGGAAATGGGTTAATGCATAATAGATCTTGATATTAGTATTGTTGTATATGATTGTTAGGTGAGGAATTCATAGAGGAGCAGTTCTAGCTCGTCTTTATTGCCTTGTTGAAATCGGAAGTTCGAATTGAGGTAGGGGTTTCCTTACACAGTATGATGATACCTTTATCGTATTGTTTGTTATTGTGGTTGATTACTTTTGATTATTGTGGTATTATAATTATGATTGTTGGAGGTGTTGGTTGAATAATTATAATTATGTCTGCCATTGGCATGGGTGGGTTACCTGTTGCGATGGGAACCCAACTATTCGTTGCGATGAGAGCCATTTGTGATCTTGGAGTTTGGAGGTGGTGAAACATGGTTTGAGTTACTTGCAATACTACTCTTGTGATTGGTTGTTATTGCTGTGTAATCCTACTGACCCCGTCTTTTTTTTCAAAACTACAGTGATCCATTGTGGGATGGTAAGTAGGGTTTCTAGCTGGTAACATTGTTTGAGCTTGCTTGAGGGTTGGATGAGACGCTACGAGACGATGATCACTTTTAGCTTCCGTTGAGTCTTTAGTTTTATAGAGTCTTTGACATATTGGCATTTCAGTTTACACCGTTATTTTATTTGGAGTTTGGATTATTGTATTTGTTTTAAACTTTACTTATTGCAATAAATGTTTTATTATGGTCTATTTGATATGTGTTATCTCGAGCAACCAAGATGGTAACACTTCCATTTGTTAAGGTAGGTATTGGTAATGCACTTTACTAGGTTGGGGTGTTACACCTCCGACATGCCAAATGGGACCTCCAAGGCGCGTGGGACCGTCTTGGGCATGTCGTAGGCCCTCTATGTAGCTCCTCATCCTCTTAATCACACAAAATGAGATAAAGACCTCCCTAAATGACGATTTCCCTAAAATATCAATATAAAACCGAGAAAAGCGGTAGAGGAAGATAATGCACTCAAAACCGCTCATAAGAAGCATCAAAGGCAAGCAAAATGGGGTAAATAAAGGTGAAAAATAGGGTGAAATGACCCTATATCAGCCTTATACCCAGATAACAAGCTTTAGGAAGTTTTCTTACCGGTCTTTACGAAGTAGAGGGCGTAATGGGGCAAAGACACTAATTACAGATCAATCAGTGCGGATAAGCCCAAACCGCACGGATCGTGAGTGTCGGGGATCAGCTTAATCCACACAAATTTATCTAAAATCGCACGGCCTGCACTCGAGAAGCCTTATTTTCTAATTTTCGCTTAACCTAGCTTGTGGTTAGTATAAATAGCCCGTCGATGGCGCAAATGGTGGTCGTGCAAGATGAACTCCACCATTTTCCATCATTCATTAGTAATTGTTATCATTATGACACGTTGTTGAACCACTAGTCACTGTTCATATGTCATTGTGAGTTATTGTGGAAAAATTTGTCACCCTTCATTTGTCATTGTTTTCAATGTGAGTCGTTATATGAACTATTTGTCATCATTCAGTAGTCATTATGCCTAATTATGTCATTGTGAATCACTAGGGTAATGCCCCAGTCAATTTGCGTTTAGCGGACGGAGGGTGGTCTACAATGGGGGTCTTCTGTCTCGAATATATTAGGCTTCTATGGCTTCTTGGACTCAAGTGGGCTATCTTGCTGTGTGAGCCGTGTTAACTCGCATGGGGTTTTTATACCCTCGCCAAGACTATAGTACTTCCTTCATTCCATTAAGTTCTTTATTTATTCGAGTTTGGACTGTTTGATTTTCTGTACATTTCTATTTTTAGTCACTTGCAACATTTCCTTTCACAAAGGTTTCTCAAAATACCAACCCATTGATTCTCGGTCTCACAAAATTCAAGTCCAACATTTCGCTTTTTTACATGGTCTCTTATAAAGCGGTGTCGAATTTGAATGAGTTTGGCACAAGAATGTTGGGCAGGATTTTTGTATATTATAATAGTACTATTATTATGGGACGTGCTTTTTCACATACGGATTTTACTCTTTCACATACGTTTTTTACGACTTTACCCTTGTCACTTTTTTTCCTCCCCCACTCAATTGATTTTTTTTTAATTTCATCCCCCTCATCCCACCTTCACCTTGGCAACCCACCGTCTGATATCCGGCAACCACCACCCTATTCTCCAGCTACCCTAGTCCAGTATTCCGGCATTTAATCCCTCGCACTGAAATTCTGATGTACAAAAGGTACAAATGTCTGACACCTACATAGAAAATTAAGTTTTTGTCATTTGTCCGTCTTCTGGTGAGGTTACAAATCTACAATGGCATGCGGCTACACTGATAATAATTACACCTTCCAAGACAACAATAAACCCTAATTGATAATAATTGATAAATAAGTGAACATATCAATTTCACTAATTGGTAAAACCTAATAATTTTAACAACACATATTATTAATTGCTAAAGAATAAGATTACTTCACTAATTGGAGAACTATATTCATTATCCAAGTTTTTAGAAAAATTAGATTGGATTAAAAAAAAACAAAAAAAAGAAAGACAAGTAACATATAAAACTTATTTATCTTTGTTTTGGAAAAGGGTATGATATGGAATGTTAATAAAAAAAGTGTATGTGAAATAGTAAAGTTCGTATGTGAAAAAGTAATTCCGATTATTATCATAGTTAATGGGTACACACAAAAAAAAAGGTGTTGCTTTTCGCAGTATGCATTTTACTCATTTCAATAAACAATTGACAATTTTACCCTTGACATTTCACTTCCCATTTCCCCTCTCTAACTTTTCTAAAATATTTTCTCAAATTTCACAAACTCATTCTTCCATTTTACTCATCTCTATCATCATCGGGGGATGGTTCGCCTGCGGAGTAAGTCAACGGCGGTGGGTTGTAGAGGGGGTGTATCATGGTGGTTGTGTTTGCTAGGGGAATCGAGGTATGGTTGTCGCAGCACACCGATCGACGGCAAGGTGGACATTGTCGGCCGACCAGACCGGGGATGTGTGGGGGTTTGGGTGGGACAAGGGCAGGTGGTTCAGGGTGGTAGGTAGGGGTTGGGGGGGTATGCTTGTATATGCTTTGGGCTTTGTTGCAATGAGTGAAAAGTAATACATTGTATTGCATGTGTTTTGTTTTTGTTTATTTAATATAGTGTACAACACGTGCCTCGTGTCATCTCCCTTCTAGCCGGCGAGTAGCCTATGACGTCCACCGACGACAACCAATACCTCCAAACCATCCGCCATCAATTAATCCCTAACTAATTTCAACAAAAACCCTAATTAATTAAATTAAAAATAAGATAAAAAAAATTATAACAAAGAGTCAATTTGATTCGTAATAATCGATTATTGAGTTGTACACTTGTTCTATGGCGGAATAATCATATTAAGTTGTACACTTGTTTTATGGCGGAATAATCATTCATAATAGAAAATTTTGAGAGTTAATTATTGAACAATAGAACGAAGGTAGAGAGAATTAGGTTCCTAGTGATTTAGTCAAGGGTAGTAAATGAAAAATTAGGTGCAAAATGTACTAAAATGGATAAAATACATACTGCGAAAATAAACTCCGTAAAAAACGCAACACCAAAATTATTTAGTTGTTCTATTAACCAAAGAAGTTGAAATCATGGAAAATCCTAATAATCTTTTATGTTATTGTAAATGAATACAAGAAATGAACATTCTACTTGTGGGGCCTAAAAACCACAAATTCTCATTTGTGACGGGGTGACTCATCGCAAGCTTAAGACGGGTGAAATCTCTCTTACAAAGAGCAAGTGGGAGGCAAGTGGGAGGCAAGTAGGATGCTCTATTTTCCCCCACTTGCTCTTTGTGAGGGGGCTTTGACCCGTCTTAACCTTGCGACGGGTCATCGTTGCAAATGAGACTAGCTGAAAAAACTTATGGGCACTTTAATTAGATGTATTAGATCACTCCGTCATTTGCATTAATACAATGTAGCTTCCTCCTAGCTACAGAAAGTTACATAATGTTACAAGGGAGCATTTAAATATGTAAATATGTTTGTCGCCTTCACAGACCGCCTGGCAGCATGGTGGATGTAGAAAGTAGTTCTAACAGGGGCATCAGCTCTTTCATTCTGCGTGTGTACTTTCCTTCTTTTGCCGAAACATTTACTTTAAAACTGAATCAATAAAATCAACTGTGTTATTCTGCTGAGCCCAGAGCTGTGAATATCTGCCTGCCTTCGACAGAAGGACCTCATGAGGTCCCTGCTCGACTACCCTTCCGTTTTCAAGAACTATGATCTGAAACCAGTATTGGATTGTCAGTAATCTCATAATCAAGCTGACAAATTCATATAACTGAAGGACCTCATGGGAGGAATCACTCCTTTTTTTTTTTATAAGGTAAAGAAATTAGATTGATTGGAAATCAACCTATACCATCCTTGCCCTTGTGGATGAGAACCGAAAAACAAAATCAAAGATTTTCAAATGACCAGGTAGCAAGCAAAAATAAAAAAAGGCATCAACAAGAAACTAAAAAACTCTCGATAAACAAGCATGTCACTTTAAAGCCCAAAAAAAGTGTAATGTGGGATAACTCCTTGGTTTATTTGTTAGACATCTCTCTCATATTCTTTTAATAATGTGGGATCTCACATGTGACATTTATAATGAGTGAGTTTTTACATCTTCATACTCCTCCCTTCACATGTGAGCCCCTTAGACGTATCAGTATCAGCGTCGTAGGTGGCTGATACGAGATATCTAGAGATGCATAAGATAAGTTGGAAATATGAAAATATTGGTCATGACGACCGATTTACAACCTGATCTACCAACTAGCTAAAACGTTTGGAATAACGTGTATCGGCCAACTCGACTCGATATGGCCCGTTATAAACCCGAGGTGAACGAGTTATAACTTGTATCGGCCAAATTTCGTAGCGAAAAACTCTTAAAAGTTGTATGCTCAAAATGATTATTCCAAACAGTTAATCTTACTAATAAGGACAATTTGGTAGTTAATATCTACTATATATATATATATACACATACATGTATACAAATAATAAGTACCTAATATAGACGTTTTTAAAACTTATTAATGCATAAAAAGTACATTCTCCTTACAAATTGGTACCAAAAATGAATTCCGACAAAAAATATGCAGAGCAACTTATATACCTCTGTACTTACCTACTTAAAACTACCCATTTCAGCAAAACTAGCAATTGTCATTACAACTTTTGATATACTTCATATCATAAATTTATGTAAAAAGTTTCAAAGTTTTGTAACACAAGTAATAAAAGGGGTCAAGTAAAAGAGAAGAAAGAACACGATGAAAAGAAATAAGCAAGACTAATACCAACAATTAATAAGATTAAAGACTCAATTCTGATTAAATTAGTTTTGACAAATTCTTACATTGTAGGAAACTCAAAGAAAAGCACACAAGAGTCTCAAAGAGGGAGACGACATTGTGTATTGAATAGTAGTTGACTTACAATATATAGGATTGAGGTTTGAGTTGTATTAAAGATGATGAAATGAAATTGATTCGCGGAAAAGGGCTAAGTGAGAGATGATATTCTTTTAATCATTAGTAAGGTAATTTGGGCATAAAAAGAAAAAGATAAAGTGATTTAGTCGAAAGTACCAAACAAATTTGTTGGAATTCGTTTTGTGTACCAATTTGTAATCAAATTTACCTTTTACGTGCTAAGTTTTATCAAATTTTATATATTGTACTAATTTGTCAAAAAATGTATATATTAGGTATATTTTACCAATTTACTCTAATCCTAACTAAAATGAAATAGGCAATAGAAGATAAAATATTTACAAAAGTTTGTAAAACAAATATCACCGCAATAACTGCGACCACAACTCGGAGCAAGATAGCCGAATCGAGGACGATTCTGCAACACCGTTACCGCGACCAATACCGCGATTTAATCCATATCTATACGCGATTTTAAACCATGTCTATGAGTTACTGGACTAAACTTTGCTAGAGATACAATCCTAAATCTTAATTCCTATGATATATGACCCGAGTCCATATATACATAGGTGAATCCTCAAGTGTACTTAAAAGTAGATACTGAGATGAAGGGTATTTCCTTATATCCACTCGTACAAAAGTATATTTCAACAAGGTAACTCAGGGGTCTTGTTTTCACTCAGGCTAACCCCAAGCCTGTAACTCCACGCAACATATGTGGCGATCAATGTCCCAGATTGAATAGTACATATGTGAATGATAACATTAAACAAAATTTGTTACCAGTTATATAGGTTACCTCATCACACTGCATAGCAGTTGTAAGGCGATGCGCGATGAAAATGCATGTACGATTATTGGCGAGAGACCTTAAGGCACTTAAAATTTCTGCTTCTGTGGTGCTATCAAGTGCACTAGTAGCTTCATCACAAAGCCTGGAAAATATGAATATTGTTACCTTTTTTCAATCAAAACGGCATACAACATTATCCTAATGCAAGAAACACAGAGAAACAATGTACAAATGACCCGGGAAAATAGCATCAACACTTGCATAGATTGACTGTCGTTTCACACAGCAAGAACTATAGGCAGTAGATTGAGTCGTATTTTACAGCCAAACAATATAGTTATCTTTGCTTCTCTAACTCCATCCGGAATGGAAAAAAAGAGGAACATTTGAAAGTGAACCATATACACTATTTAGGCACGTGTTTTATCACAAGGATCTATCAACTGAAGGCGTTTAAGATACTTCTAAAATATATCTTTTTACAAGTTTTGGTTTGTGTAGAAATTCTAGAGAGAGATATTCGAGGTAACCCAAAAAAAAACAATTTTATAAGAGATACTGTAAGAGATTCCTTTTGAAAAACTTCCATGGGTGCATAAGATCGTATCCCTGTAATGATTACTGGTGCACTCATCATTCCTGACATCTCTGATTGAAGGAGGACCTAAGTAACCAAAAGAAAAAAAAAAAAAAATTAACCCCGGGATACGGGGCATTTTTTTTTATTTTTTTTTTTTGCATTCTAACATACAACCTCTATTTTCCTAAAGTCATCTAATATATCCCTACACTCAATGATTAGTTCCAAAATCACCCAAAGTACCACAATTTGAGAACGGTTTAATTTTTTCAAGACAAGTTGTTAACTGATGAATAAACAATGAATTTTTATGACTGCATGTATCATGGATAATCATCTAAAATTGTCCAACATAGCATTCAAAAGAGAGATATTTGGGTAATAAGAACCTCCCTCTGAATTTAGAGGTATATTGTATGATTTTCAAAAACTGATGGTATATCTTAAAATTGAAAACAAAACATAGGGCATAGAAAAACCCATATTTCAGTTATATGAAAGGAAATTTTATGACTTTCAAACAATCCTATACTGTAAGATCATGATTTCAGTTATATTGGATGATTTTCAAACACCGACGGTATATCTTAGGATTAAAAAGACATAAGGGTACACCATAGAAAAATCCATATTTCAGTTACATGAAAGGAAATTTTACGACTTTCAAACAATCCTATACTGTAACAACATGATGCGTAAAAGTTCAACGGAGAATGCAAGTGAGTGCTACTTAAATATATAATTTATCTGTTTAAGGACATACCAAACTGGTCAAACGGAAACTCAAACTTAATGATTTTAATTGACATAGTAAACATAAAGGGAGAAAGTGAAAATGTAACCAAAATAAATGAAATGTAAAGCAGAAAAAGGTCTTACAAAATGGAAGGAGCTTTAAGGAAAGCACGAGCAAGAGCAACACGCTGCTTTTCACCGCCACTTAACTGCAACAATAACCAAGGAAAGAAACAACTCAAAACGACTAAAAAATGTTTTAATATAGCAGTAACGTATATCAAGCAGTTTACAATGACGGAAAGCAATAACATATAGCACCCATATATAGACACACATCTTGTTTGACACAGCCTTATACTAAAAAACTACAGAAAATAATTACTGCTAAAAAATTCGGAATTTAATAAACCCATTATATTTCCAGTTTATTTACTGCAGCCAAATCTTACTCCTTTCGGTGAGGAGTTCTTAATTAACTTTTAAGATATAAAAAAAAAGTTGTTTTCGAATTTACGTACTCCTATTTTTATCTATGGCCCATATTTTTCGGAGTTCTATCCTTGTCAACGTTGAACGCGGTTTGGTTTCTACTTGTGAATATGCAAGTTCATTACCTATACTAATATACTCATATTATACGACATGTCTATAAATCATTACTAATTCTAATGACAGGTTTTGGTTTCTACTTGTGAATATGCAAGTTCATTACCTATACTAATATACCCATATTATACGAAGTATATTACGAACCAGAAAAAAAAATAAGACTAAGGTAAAGTATATGTACATCTAAACATCGTCAAACTTTGACCCATGCCAGATTGGATCCTGTCTTCATCCTTACCAGTATACAAGCATGTAATGAAAAAAAAACCATAGACCATTCTTGATCGTTACTCACGGTGTCACGGATTATTTTTATTTGGACGGAGGCATAAATGAGTCAATCCCAGACACATGGGATGGTATTAATCTATCTTTAAGTAGTTAGTAGTCAATCACACAATACCTTTTTTAGGAGTTTTCAAGTTGACTAACATCTAAAGGAGTTTTAAGGTGGCGTGAAGAAATTAGGGAAGGCGAAGCCTGTCCTGGTCACTAGCGGCTCTGTTCTTTTGGAGTTAATTTTGCTGAATTGAACTAAACTGAACTCATAGGGGCTGAACTGAACTTATAGTAGCTGAACTTGTAGAAAAATGGGTGTGAATTGGACTAAACTTTTCTAAACTTAACTTAAAGGATCTGAACTTAACTTAACTTACTTGCCTAATAGAAGTTGAACTTAAGTTATGGAAGCTGAACTAAACTTAATTAACTTATAGGAGCTCGACCAAACTCAAAGGAGTGACTTTAAGTCCAAAAGAACAGGTCCTTAACACACATCTATTGAAGTTCAAGGAGCAGACCTTTGAAATACACATTTTTTTCACATCTCTATCATTTTATGCCTACCTATTCGCCTTTATATCCAGTCCAAGCTTATATAAATTTATCACAGCTTTTACAAATCCCTCCAAAGAAAAAGACAAGTGTTCCGCAAAGAATAATATGATTAAAAAAAACGTACTTGCTCTTTTTTGTACAACTTTTATTCTTTCATGCACATTTTTTCATATTGTTTCCAAACACTTCCCCTCCCTCAAACCAAATAAACTAAATTTTATCTCTTCTCTTACTCCTAAAACCTCTTTTTGTTATCCTAAAACCCAATCAAATTACTCTCACATTCTTCAATTGATATTGATTCACATATGTAATACTCCCTCTAACACTTTGGAATTTCTCCACATATTGATTCACATAGGTAAATGGGTGTGAGTCAGTGGTGGGTCTCACCATCACAACCATGAATTATTATAGCCACACATAATATGCTCAAATGAATAGGCCAAAAGTAGAAATGAAGTAGTTCCTGAGAATTGGAGGGAGTAAGTAATTACTTCGTTTTATCAACAAATTAATAGGTTACATTAATTTTGGTGGGGTAAATTTATTTTCTAATCGTTTCTATCTCTAATTAGGGTTTACAATTTCAATTAGGGTTTTTTAAAGGAGAGAAGAGAAGATGAACTGAATAAATGAGAGGAGTTAAACTGGAAAATGTGTACATAAATGAGTAAATTGCGTGCACGAAAGAGCAATGACAAAAAAAAATGACTAAAAATACTTAGAAAACACTGTTTAACAGATCACCTCATCACAAGCTGAGGCATGTACTTTTGCCTTGCTGCAAATGACACTCATTGCATCAGACCTTTTTCAACTAAACCTACATTAACATCAACACGGACACCTAAATAAATTAATGGCCAATTTAGGACTAGACACTCAACATGACCAGCAATTACGCCTACCAAGTACGATTCACTTTAATGCCACCTGAGAAGTGAAGACCAAAGTTACTCGTACTTGGGTACAAGTGTTGAACATGGCCACATATCTAAGTGTTGGGGTCATCAAGATGCATATTCTGAGCTATGTTGCTCGGATTACCTCGTGTACCCGTGTCAGACACTCGACACTTGGACATGGTAGGACACTCGGACACTTGATTTTAGACCAAAAACGTGATTTTTTTTCTCATAATATAGACGAATCCAACACTTGGACACGTACTCGTGTCGGATACTTCTAAGTGAGTCCGATCAACATTTATTCCGAGATATGGGCACTCTATCGCTCTATCCTTAAATGAGGACACGGCTATTCATATCAGCTACCAAAGTACCAAAAACATACATGTCTCATATACCACACTTGGCTCAGTTAATCTTCATGCGCGAATTCGGCTAAGTTAATATCCATGTCCGAATTAACCAATCTTCATGCGCAGCCATTTACCATTTACCAATCTTTTTTAAGAAAGTAAATGGTAGTACAGCGAGTACAGTGCAGAATTTTTTGGTAACATATCAGCGTTTTTTCATTTTACATATAAATATTGGCGTTTTTTTAGGGCATCACATGGCAATAAATGATGTAACCGTGGTACCCTCATATTATTTTCGAATTCTATGTGGTACCCTTCTATTTTTAAAAACATCACTAGTACCCCTAAATTTAATAAATAGTTCCTAAAAAGGCTAAAATACCCAAACTACTAAAATCGAGTTTTCAAACAAATAATTTTTATAAAGAAAAATATATTTACGATTGGGCAAAACGATATTTACGTTAATGGTATGACATCTTATTGCCAAAAGATCAATAAAAAGTGTATAACTGAACATTTAAAAGAGGTAGATTAAAGCATTTTGGGCATTAAGAGATTTTCAATAACTTAGGGGTACTAATGATGTTAGAAAAACAAAGGGTACCACGTAGAATTCGGAAAAATTGAAGAGTACCGTGTAGAAAAACCCAAAACAAGAAGACCAACAGATACGGGATAAGGCTGTTTAGTGAATCTTTTATGAGTGACATCAATGGAACTTATGCTAGACGTTTAAGGAAACAAAAGGCGGACCCAAGACATTGGGAGATATGATGGGTAAGGAGTGGGTTGATCTGAAGCTGACAAAGCACAATGCCCTACAGAGGATAATTTACCACCTGAAAACGGATATTCAGATCCCAAGTAGTGGCAAGTTTCACATAATCTTGGGAAACGCAGTAACAATGCTTTCAGATACTTGATTGCCATGTCAGTGACAAGACATGCGCGCGGTGGTGTACTAAAAAAAACAACATACCAAGTATAAATTTGTGAAAATATAAACTTTGTTCCAGAATCAGAGTCCAAATTCCAACCCAAACACGTACTCCATTTTTTTTCTTCTCATTCCTTTCATCACTCATACTAAGAAAGAGGGTCAATTGACAAAACTATCCCTCCCCTTTCCCCCTACTAGTAACACGTCAATCCCAACCCCCACCCATTACTCCACCACCATGTATACCTCCACCGCCATTAATCGCTGGCGACAGTGGTTAGTAAACTTACTATTTTTACATAATGCAAGGAAAGATGTAAGGAAAACAGGAACCACCACCACTGTCACCATCGAACACAACTCCCACCAGCAACACCACCGACCACCCTTGACCACCTCCGAACACCAAGTACCACCACCGTCAACTACCTTCGACCACCTACTCAAAATGCCGAACACCACCACCATCATCCACGACCTATAAAACCTCCTCTGAACCCATTAAACCTCCTCGCAAGAAGAGATCTAGTGGTTGTAGGGGCTGATGGCGAGGGATGGAAGCAGATTTCGGAAATGTTGGTTGCCACCCAAGAGGATTGATGATCGGAAAACAAGGAGGAGCTGGATGGTAGGATTGTCCGGGCAGTGGGGTTGTGTGGTGGCGAGGTTGTTGGGGGTTGCGGGGTTGTTCCGTGGTGGGGTTGTTGAGGGCTAGTGGGGTTGTTTGGAGAGGGTGTTAGGTTTTTGTGGGCCTGAGAGGTGGAAGGGTACTCGTGGGGTACATCGGTGAAGAGGTCTAGCAATCTGGGTGACTTTAGAGAGAGGAGAGATTTTGTAAGGAAGTTAATTAGTAAAGCTTAAAATTTCAAAATTAATAGAGCAATAGCAGATTTTGAAATTTTAGCAACTTAACTGGGACAATTTGGTAAAATGCAACCAAACAAGTTTACAAAATAGTAAAGATTGAAGAGTGGGAAGAACGAAGAAAAATTACCAAAAGAGAAGGGGGAAGAAAATAGGAAAGTACATACTATTGTACAAAAATAATATGAATTAATTAGATGATAAGAGATCTGACCTTTAAACCTCTTTCCCCAACAACAGTAGAATATTTTTCAGGAAAATTCATAATCGTGTCATGAATTGCTGCGCGCCTTGCAGCCTCATAAACCTGATATAAAAGGAACGAAAATTAAACAAGTTCAGATTTATACATGTCTGAAAACAAATAAGTACGATGACAAACCTCCTCTGATGTTGCAGACAGACAACCATAATGGATATTGTGAAATATTGTGTCATTGAACAGTACCTGAATCCAAACAAGTTATTGCCAAGACATCTAACAGCAATTTTTATTTTGTAACAAACAAAGATATATGATTTTACCGTATCCTGTGGTACAACGCCTATACATTTTCGGAGACTTTCAAGAGTGACGTCACTCGTGTCTTGGCCATCAATTCTTATCTAAAATATGAAACGAAGCAAAATACAATAAAACTAAATCAATCTTAAGATGAGTGAAGCAAAACTCAAGCTTTCAAACAAATGCACAACTATTGAAGCCAAGAGTAAGGAGATGGACAACTGGACAACGCATACAAGCAAAGTCAGAAAGCCACTGCTTCATCAACAGATGAACAGGTTTAAACCATCCATACCATGACATCATTTTAAAGGCCGACATACTTCTCACACACTACTCGAATTTTTCAGCTCTATAGTCTACAGCTCTACACTTCTGAAAATATTGTGGCTTGGGTTCATAACACCATCAGTATTTCATGAGCCATGTGGTGGAATTAATGTAAATTATATTCTAGATGGGGTTGATGTTCTCAACCAGTCTCTAGGTAACCGACATACTTTGTAACTATTGTTTTATACCTTTAAATTTGTATGTTTTATACTTTTGAGTAAGGTTTGTGCACCTATACAACGACCAATGCTACTCGACTGCTTCTAAGGCTCAAGCCAATAAAGAGTAAGGAGTTGGATGTACTACGGTACTGAGCCTTACCTACGTGATGAAACGATCACATGGTTTTGAATGATACATAATGACACTGCCTTACCTCCGTGTTAAAAAACGCACACATGTTATTGAATGAAACATAACGGAAGTTGCATAGAGAATTTCATAAAACTTATGTCAAGCCTATAGAATTTAATCATATCTACATATAGGCGAAAATACTGGAAATATTATTCACGGTGTAAGAAAGCGCGGCCATATCCACCGACCTTTCCTATTATTTTGGCAAATGTTGATATATCCTTATACCTTTTTCATGTTGTTGAGTTAAGAACATAGTACTAAATCTCGATTTCACTCAAGGCCAGTTATCTCGGAAAGATCACCCAAAATGCAGGCAATATTGCGTTAAGCTTCCAATACCTTGATAACTTCGACGAGAATGGGTATCCATACCGATGTTTAAAAACATGGTCAAGAATGTACAGTTAAGCAATATAAGGAGATACTGGATGTTGATGTGTAGTAATAGCCACAAGGGAAGTAATAAGTGTTGTAATAGCCATACCTTCTAGTTCGGTCGAGAGTAAACCATGGTCAAGAATGTAAAGTTTAGCAAAGTAAGGAGATATTGGGTGGTGTTTGTTGACATAGGCACAAGGAGAGTATAAGAATAACTATACCTTTTAACAGGCGTGGGACGAAAAAAAAAAAGCAGAGATAGGAAGGACCACATGAAAAGCAAACACTCCTTACATGTCCTGACTGAGGATCAAAGAACCTGAAGAGCAATCTGAGAATGGTCGACTTGCCTGAAATTACAAATGAAGAACTAAAATGCATGCCAACGGATAAACTAGATAACCAAGATAAGCAGATACAATAAGATAATGTCTTATCTACATTCTACAACACGAACTACACAACAATAATTTCAAGAAAAGAGATGCCATTATCTACAAGTCTACAACTCGACTATGATATTAAGCATTAATTGAAAGGCAATACCAACTTTAGCTCCCAATTTCATAAACAATACCATACTTGCAAAAACTTTAAAAATACTATCTTATCAGCTCCAACCCAATACCAGTACCAACTCACACTTTCCGTCCAAAACTGGCCAACAGAGACAAAAACACCCTTATAAATAAATAAAAAATAAACCCCCTGATCTTGCCTCACCTTCCCCCACCACCTAGCCATCAACACTATTCACCACCTATTCCCCACCACTTATTCACCACCCATATCTCACCTCACCTTTCACATCACCCTTCATTGAGTTCCTCTCCAAACCCCAACCACCTTGCCACCCCACCTTAGACCAATGCACCGCCTTCCTTGCCCACCACAAACCACTGCGTGCGTCCGATCCCAGACACCAGCCAACCCACCATAAACCACCCTCTACCCATGAAATCCTTCCACAACGCCTGAAAACCCCATCACCAGCAACTAGACACCAGCAAACCCCATCACCAACCACCATAACCTTGAAAACCACATTGTTTCAATAGATAACCAAGAAGATATCAACCGGATTTTGTAACTTGTTTGTTGTGTGATGATTCCATTTTATATATAGTTTAACTCCCTAGTTTGGCTCGGTTTATTTGATTATTATATTTTGTTTAGTATATTTGTGAGCTAATTACGTGTTATAGGTGTATTGCTTGTGTTTGTTACATTTTGTAGAAATCTAAGCATTTAGAGGCTTTTTTTTAGCACATTAGCAAGCATCAAAGTTCACTAAGCTAAAATGGAAGCAAGATGGACCATGGAAGGATACTATGATAAATGACAAGCCCAAGCATGAGGATTTGTAAAATGGTTTGGTGTACAAATGAGAAACCAAAATGAAGCCCAACTTAAGGAGTACACAGCTCAACATAGGGATGCTCTTTGGATGCTCATGGGATCCCAAACTATGCAATTAACCGGAGAATTAAGGAGCTTAAAGGCATAGCATAGGATTCCTTAAGCATTAAATTGAGCAATTAAGCAATTGTAGCCGGGTTAGTGAAACCCCGATCGGGGTTTCCATTCCCCGATCGGGGTTTGGGCTCTGTGAATGCATACGTTTCAAGTCCCTCTCCCTATATAAAGGAGAGGGACCTCGACACTTAGAAACATATTTTTTATCATCTTGTACATCATTCTATACTCTAAAAACACTCTTTTACATAATGTCATTAGTCATTAGATTAGGTTTAGAATAGTTTAGTTTCCATTAGTTGTTACAAATAATTCCTTTAAGTATTTCAATTTATATTACAAGTTCATTTGCGAGTTAGGTAGTTCCATTGAGTTTCATTTCCTTTGTTGAGGTAATTCTATTTCTTGTATTGTTTTGTTATTTCCGTTGTCATTTCCATTATTAGTTAGTTATCATGTTTACTTATCATTTGTCAATAGATTAGTTATCATTATGCAAAAGTAGTTAGTTGTCTGGGAAATTAGGGAAGCCATGCATAGTTGAAATGAGATGTTATGATATCAAATAGTTGTTTCTATCACATGCTTGCATTGTATTGTTAGTCTTTGATTATTGATCACAATCCTTCATTATATTCGTTAATTCTTTCTATAAGTCGAGAGGCACGGAATTGAATTAGACTAATTTAGCATGTGTTAGTATATCGACCTAGCCAAAGCGAAAGTTCGTTAGGGCCCGATCTATGGTTGACACTAATATCGAGAGGTGGGTGTCTTTAGCCTAAACAATTATCGTTATTATCAATTTCCTAGTTTGACTTGAGCATTTACATAATTTGCATGTGTGACCCGAACTCCCTAAACTCTTGTTTTATTATTATTGTTGTTTCATAAACCCAACCAAACCAATCGATAACCGACTTTGATAGAATTCACTCCATAACAACTTGCTAGCAACTCTCGTCTCCTTGTGTTCGACCCATATTACTACATTCATTTGTATCTAGGGTATTTATCTTTGATTAGGTGTGTGATAGCCTATCATTGTGAGCTACTGGGTTTGGGTGAAAGCCACTGATCACACATTAAAAGATACACATGCTAAGCGAGCGTAGGAGAACGGCACTGGTGCACTAAATATTGATTGCAAATTCTTCCGGCCAAAATGGAAATGAGAAAGACAAAAAGGAAGACATCATATTCTTGTGTATTTGACTAGTTATCCAGTCCATATCATCACGCTCCCCAACCCACATAAAACAGTCGAAAGGCTATTTCTAAGCATCGAGTTAAAAAGAATAGCATAAAGGGCACAATCACATTAAACAAAACAGCAGGTTAGAATAATGGCTTACAGACCATGCAGATCTGTATCATCATCTTTTCATCTAGTTATGGATGACTAAAAAGAAGAGAAATGCACATAAAAGGATTCAAATTAAGCATACCACTTCCACTTGTCCCAACAATGGCAACACTTTGTCCAGCTGGCACAGAAAATGATATACCATCAAGTATCTTTCTCTCGGTCAGGTAACTGTCAGAATTCATAACATACCATCAGGAATAAAATCAAAAGTGCACTATTTTCCAGTAGGATAAGTAATCAAAGCTTCAAATTCTTAGAAACATATCACCATGGGAAAGTCCGTAGCAGAATCGTACCATATTTGCTCATGAACACGAGAATATGACAAGAACAGAAGAAAGGGCATATCTAAGAGGAACAGGGTTTAACTAGAACAGAGTACAAGCTCTCAAAGAAAAGAATACGGCAATGATCAACATTTCCAGTAACCTATCTCTACATTGAAATTAAACCACCCACCACCGCCTCGACCATTAAAGCTACAGAACCAGCCAATCCCATCCCCTATTTACTAAAAGATTAACACATCTCTAAACTTTCCCGCTTAGTTTTCCCGCCTAAGTGACGAACTACTACGGAGCATAAAATATTTGCCTCTAATTAATTGATCTCACTATCTTTATTTAGTCTTATACAATATATTTAATTCCTAATTAATTATACACCATAAATATTGCTCACAATTTTTTCTTAACTACTTCCTCCATTTCAATCATTTCTTTACATTTGATTAAAATATAACTCACATATATTAACCAAATGTAAAGAAATGATTGGAATGGAGGAAGTAATATTTAGCTTTTACAAGAATAAAACAAATTCTCCACCAATTTCAAAATGAAATAAATATCATTATTATCGAAGTCTCTAATATTTTTATCTAAAAAAGCCGTGCTTTTGCGCGGGATCGACACTAGTAACAATTAATTGCCTACCCAAATTGAAAAGGCATTCAATTTTTGCCAGCAATAAGTGCCAAAAACCATAATGCATAGTTTGACTGATAACTTTACTGAGAGATAAGTGCAATCCAGAAGATCCCTCAATGTTTACCTTACCTAAAGCCCGTCTCCATTCCCAAGTTCCTAAGAGCAGATATGACAAAACTTTGGCTACGAACACCGGTACGAAATGTGGTAAACTCCCGATTTCCCCCTATTAATCCAGGTGAGTGCCGCGTGGAATGGTTTTGTGAGCCGGGACATGCGCTCTAAAGGGTGACCTGGCAAGCAAGCAAGTAGGCTCCAAAACTGGCAATCTTAATAAAGTTCAGTTGTAACGCCATAGTTTTAAACTAACTTTGCTTCTAACAGACTCATGTTCCTCTTGGTGTACTTCCCCACAGAATGATTACATAGGTTTAGAATATAAGTTCCATAAGTGATGAGATCCCATGGCGACAAGGCGCACGCCTCATGGACACAAAGTGCATCATTTTTTTAAATAAATATGTCTTGTAAATATAAAAAATTGTGCAACAATACCTTTTTGGATTTTACAGAGAGAGCACATAAGACAAGAATAATGGGGCAAAGTGAAGGAAAAGGTAGATGAAAGAATTAGAAGGAAAAACATGGTGTTAGCTTAAAGGGTGTTGCTTTTTCCTAGACCGGTTTTACGAAATCATACACATAGTTTTCAACCTTGCCCTTTTTTAATATAGAAAAAAAAGAGGAATTCTAAAGTATATCTTCGAGGTTTTTGGTTTTCTATGGTGTACCCTACATTTTTGAAATTCTATGGTATACCCCTGAACACTATACGTTAGCCTACACAATGACCTTATTGTAACCGTCTCTTTACTTGTCCAATTACTTAACAACCTACTTAATTACTTATTAGTTCGCAGAATTACGCATTAACCCACCGAATAATATACGAATCTAACTAACATTTCCTGAAATCTCCATTATTTTATACTAACAAAGATTTTTTAATAGTAGTTTGTGAATATTAAAAGTGATTTGTGATGTATCTTATAGAGGATGGTGATAAGACATTAATAAGTTAGAAGAAATGTCGAAGTACGATTGTTTGATAAGCGATAAAGTTAATGGAGAGTTCAAGGAGGTCATCATGGAGAGATAAGTAATAAATTAAGGGGTATAACGTAGATCACAAAAAAAGAAAGCGAATAAGGGATACAAAATAGAAAACTGAAAAACTCGGGCGTACACCGTAGAATATCCCAAAAACAAAAACTACAACAAAACCATTATACCACCCACACCCTCCCTCGTCGCAAACCAACCACCTGAATCCCCCACCCACCCCCACCCAGACCTCCACCACGCCACACCAGACACCCCTCCCCCACGCCGGACCACCGATCGGCAACCACTGACCATTGACCACCGACCACCGATTGGCAAACCCACTGACCGTCACCCAACCTCCACCTTAACCATTAACGCGCCTAGCTACCTTCCTTCACCCAAACCCTTACCTCAACCCCCACCATGCCTGACACACTCCCCCACCAAGACCATAAACCTCCCGCCACAGCCACCACCACCACTACGCCCCTACCTGCAGCAACCCCCCTCCCCACCACACCTCCACGCTCATCCACCATCACCACCTTATCACCACCACCTCTAATTGAAGGCAAACCCTAATTTAAAAATAAATCAATGAATTGAATTAAAAATAAAATCTCACGCAATTTAATTAATAGAACAAAATTATTTGTCTAATATGCAAATTAAGATTCATATGTGATTAATTAAAAAATAAATTGATTAGGTTAGAGTGGATAGAGAAGAAAGGATTTAATTTTCTTTTTTGAAGATATGGGTAGGGAATGGAAAACTTATGGCAAAATGTGTATGAAATAGCAACTACGGCGTAAAAATGTACAATGGTTATTGCACAAATGCACAAGGCGTACCTAAATTCCCCCCAAGACTTTGTTGGCTAATGCATCACAAAACCTTGAGCCTAAGCTCGCCCAAGATGTTCTTTTTCAAGCTAGGACAAATATTGACACGAAAAATGTCTAATACATATGCATTTGCTGACTTTCTATCACGCAACATCGCTACAAAGGCCCATAACTTACTTGTTACTAATCTTTCCACTAACACAAAATTATAATAAATTATTTCTTTGGAGGAAGAGATACAATCATTTATAAATGTTCAGCCCAATACTAAATTGAATTGATTCCGTAGTTTGGGTAGGGACGTTGTAATAAAACCAATAATGTCAGCACATAATCATATAAAATAGTTTCCAAACATAAGAACTGAGTATAAGTTGTATAAGTCAAGGATACTTTAATCTGCAGGTAGGACACCACAAATTGAAGTGTATGTTTACTAAAACGTGAAAAAGGATTAGCATTATTAAAGGCGGTTAGGGTATTTCACCTCAGGAAATCCAAAACACATAGCTTATCAATTGAAAAGTCATTTTTTACAACTGCATACATGATTACACGTATACTGCTCATAGGCCATAGCATTATCATTTAGGCACCACATTGCAATTGACTTAAATTGCTTTTCCTACCTGAAATGTACATGCTCAAATTCAATGCTTCCTCCAATCATATTTAAAGGTTTGGCATTTTCTTTATCTCTTATGTCAGCCTTTTCCTGCAAAGGTAGATGAAATTTAAGCAAATAACTGACACAAGATGTTTATAAATTAGATATGTATAGACTACAGAAAACTAGAAGCTGATGAAATCAATATATTCTATATATAAAAGAGATATTACAGTGTCCATATAATCCTTTTTAATATTAGGAAAGTATATTGTAATATATGAGATCTTACAAAATTACGAAAGAGAGATGAAATATTTTGAATATCACAACACTATTTTTTTCATAAAAGTATTGTTTGATTATCAATCTAACAAAAAAATATAATGTAAAAATTCAAAACACCTATTTAGCAATTTAGATATTTAAGTCCATTAATTTCAACCTAGTATATGTATAAAATAAAAGTACTACAACAAACTACATTCAGCACACTACAAATAAGAACACAAACACATTGGGGAAGCTAACATAAATCATATGACAAAAAGAATGTTGTAAGAATGTAAGTCTGTTAGAAACAAATGTACATGATCTTAGAATTTACCTCCAGCAGCTGAAACATTGATCTCATGTCCACAAGACTTTGGATAGTCTCACGATAGACACTACCAAGAAAGTTTAACGGTAGTGATAGCTGGAAGAGGAGGCCATTTACCATTACCTGTTTTTTCATTTTTAGTCGCCTTTACAAAGAAACATAGAATCGTGAAAAAGTTCAGTTCAAGCAGATTAGAGAGCAGATTACCAAATCACCCACTGTCATCCGTCCCTCCATTATACCATGAGAGCACAAAATCATAGCCATAGATAGAGCTGTACTGAATATTATATTTTGGCCAAAGTTGAGAAAGGCAAGACTACGTTGAGTCTTTAGCGCAGCATCTTCATACCCTGGTTTAAATACAAATACAAAGATCAATCAACATCAAAATGATTCATGTGTAAGAAATATGGTTGTAAGTGCTGACTAGGGATTTAGGTGACAAATATCAGTGGAGCAGAGAGTAAAACAAAAATGACATCAAAAAAAGGCTGCAAAAATTCAGTTAGAGGACGGGAAGATAATTATCATGAAAGCATAATACCCAGAAGACTTACTCTTCAAAAATTCATCATATTTCTCTGCTTCAAAATTCTCATTGTTGAAATATTTTACAGTCTACAAAAGACGACAACTAGCAATCAGAATCTTACATATAAAATTGAATCATCAGAATTATTCCATATGGACTTGAAGGTGAAACATACCTCATAGTTGATCAGTGAATCGATAACTCTTGTACTTGCATCATTGTCAGCTTTATTCATGGCCTTTCTAAACTTTGTCCTCCACTATGGATAATGGAAAAAAATTATCAAAAAAGAACACTCCAGTCAAGATTGGCTTGGGCAAAGATAGTACAGATACCATATTTCCGTAGCTTAAAGCTGTGATGTGGGATCCAAGTACCACCGAAAATCCTTGATGACAAATTAGATTATGATAGGAGAACAAAGATGGTTGATAACTAAACACAGAATAGAAAAATCATGGATTCTTGCGATGCATTAAGTTGAATGCATCAGTGTATTTTGCAACTGTAGTATATATTTGTATATTCCATATCTTGTAGACCAGGTATACCGGTCAAGGATTCAAGGATGTGAGGTAGACTAGCAAGTGACTTGATCAATTTTCCGCAAATCTTCTATTTTGTGAAGAATGAGTTGTTGCCGATCTTCTTGGAGACCATAATTCTTTTGTGGATGTGTATACAAATGGTTCATCTCAAAAAGACGGGAGGTTTATTTAATTAAGTTTTCAAAAGTAGATGAGCTTTATGAAATAGATAGCCACTGTAAGAGAATATAGACATACGAGTAGTATAGTAAGATAGCTCCGAGACGTAAATCACATACTTTTCTCTTTAGAAAAACAGTGGTGGTAGTTACATTACCTGTGTCACAGTCAATGTGAAAGCCACATATGCAGCAACTGACAAGGAAGTAATCCATGCAAAAGGAGCCCCAAATTTGTAAGCTAGTATACCTGATACCATAGATATCTAAAAAGGTATCAGTTAAATGTTTCAAAAACATTCAAAAAATATTATGGCAATAGAAACCATAGATATTTAACCACTCAAAAAGATTATGGCTATAGAAAAGCTTGACATGAAAAAGTATCTCAAAGCCCCAAACTGAAAATACAGGGCCATACCTCTAAAATTGTAGGAACAATGTTAAACACCATAGATGAGAGGATGAAATTTATGGCACGGCTACCGCGATCAATTATCCGATTCAGAGCACCAGTTTCTCGACTAAAAATTCAAGGACAAAGAAAGATAAAAAGATTACATTTCATAAAGTTGAGTACAAAAATGTTGAAGAACTTGTCTTAGTTTAAGCTGTTTTCTAAATATGCTTTACTTAATGAGCAAAGTAAGGGAGCACTATATGTCTATATGCACAATTATGTAACCAAGACTTGGGGTACGTTTGGATAGGGGAATATGGAGGGAAAGGCGGGAGAGGGAAATGAAAGAAGGTGATTTCCTTAGTTTGGTATAGAAAATGGAGGTGGAGACATTTTGAAGGGGAGGAAATTGGATCCTCCATTTCCCTCCTTTAAAGCAAACTAGTTTTAAACCTATACAAGAATACATGAATTTGTTTTAAAATTATGAAGCTTTAAATATGATCAATTATAATGATTGTACATTTAACATGAGATTCTCAATAGTTGAGGAATACAATGAGTGATAATGCCAAAATTGTTACTTCCTCCATTCATAACCAAACACACCATACGCCTTTTTGACATTCATAAGCGAAAAGAATCTTCAATATCACGTGTAGTATATAAGGAATAAATATAGTCATGTGGGATCTTTTTTGATTCGCTTTCCAAATACAATAAGACTATCAAACTTTTATATTTTTGTACAATGTAGAATTAAAGATATTTACGTTGTAATTTGTGCATTGGCAAGTGTATAAAAGGGAAATGGTGTGTTTGGATATAATGGAGGAAGTACAATTTAAACTCGTACAAATTATATGATTGCTATAATTTATCCGTTGATACTTATATTGTTAAAAAAAGTATGTACAATCGTAATTAACAATCATGCAAATTTTAAGATAAAAGTTGCCCATGCAATGCATTATTGCATGGGTCTTGCGGACCACCAATTTAAATGTAGAGATACGTGTTTAGGCATATAAAATTACTCGAGCTAACTTGTTTCGTGCCTTAAGCCCTACAACCACTAAACTATTACCCGTAACAGTGCACCGCATGGACAACTCTTATTTAAAAGTCATAAATTAGTACAACTCTCATCAAAAACTCACATCTCAAGTCTTAAGCGCTGCAAATCACGTCTAAACCCCATTTTCCTTAAAATTTACGTCTAAAACCCATTTCTAAAAAAATTAAAAGTAGGGATATCGGAAAAATAAAAGTAACCTGAAGTTTGAAAAAGTGGTACAAAAGGTAAAAGTTATAAAGTATTTCTTATATACTCTGTATAAATAGAAATATAAACATAAATATATTACATTTACATGTATAAATATACGGAGTTTATTTTCGCAGTACGTTTTTTACTCATTTTAGTACTTTTTACACCAGACTTTCCATTTGTTATCCTTCACAAAAAAAACATATCAAACCTAGTTCTCTTTGCCTCCTTTCTACCTTCTCTCTACACATTAACCCTTTTCAAACTCCATAAAAGTTCTCTTCAAGTATGGACGATTATTCAAATGACGAACAGGTATTTAATACACTAATCTTATATTAATAAAATTGACTTTTTATTACTCCCTCCCATCCACACCAAAGGTAACGTTGGGCTTTTCACACTTGTCGAGACGCGTTTTGCAACGTGAATATCTTTAGTTACACATTATTAAAAATTATAATAATTTGATATTCTTGTAGTATTCATAATGATGAATCAAACAAGATCTCGCATGACTATATTTTCTCTTATATATTAGGAATAATACCAAAGATTCTCCACACCCATGAATAGTGCAAAAAGCCCAATGTTACCTTTGGTCTGAATGGGAGGGAGTATATTTTAATTTCTTTATTTCTTTTTAATTACGATTTTATGTCTAAGTTATTAAATTGCTAAGGGTTTTATTTATTCATGGCGGTGACAAAGAAGGGATGATCGGTGTTGGGATTGGACTGCCGGCAAAGGGACTGCCGGCGAAGGGACGGCCGACGAAGGTCGGCGATGGGTAGTATTGTACTGTATATTGTTTGTTTACTGTGCCTTTATTTTTATTTTTTTTTCCAATACAGTTGTACTGTATAGTGTTTTTATTTGTTCAATTTAGTTTGTATCGTATAGTTTTGTTTAATACAATGTTGATTTTTATGTCAATGTATTATATTCCAATTCATTTGTTTTTTTTTCTATATTTTTACGCAATCGTCATGGATTTTTTTTATTTACATTAGTCTTAAAGATTTTACTATGTTATTTTTTCTTTTGTAATACATATATTAAAACATGAGAAAGAGTTTAGAGAGGGAAAATGAGGTGAGAAATGAGAGGGATATAATTGTCAACAGTGTACTAATTTGAGTAAAATGTGTACTGCGAAAATCAGGACCCTAAATATAACCTAACATAAATTTACCTATAGTATTTTTGTCTGGTGGTTTATTAATAATGAACCGAATATATAAAAGACGAAACGGGCAAAACGAAAATGAACACAAAGTAGTCTAAATTTGGAGAGACATTAGTCTAGCTCATAGTTTTATAACCGTAACCTTACTAAAAATATCTATTCCCCCCCGTAGTGGTCATTTATTTACCTTTACTTTCTGTACGAAGACCAAGGAGAGAGGAAGCAACCATTTACGATTGTTGTTAATTATAAGATTAAATTAGCCAAAAAAAAAGTCTTCTCAATATAGAAAGGTAAACAAATAAATAAAACACTTTAAAATAAAATAGGCAAATAAATAACCGGGACGGAGAAAGTATAACCATCTCCCAGCTTAAATAAACCATAAAACCCATCAATACGGCCTCATGTATATAAATATTATCTATCTCTCTCTTGCATGAAATGACCATGAATACTTCAAATTTTATCTTATCTTTGTTATCATATCCATAAACAATTAGAACTTTATACATTATCCACCTCTACCTATCTAATTTAGCTGATCTGAAATAAACGCCACCTAACGACAGCAGTGAGAGTAAAACATACATTATTTTCTACCATCATTTTTTTAGTAATCATTTTAATGATCATTTTTTATTTTAGGGTTTTTCTACATGATACCCCTGTATTTTTCCGAATTCTACATGGTACCCCTCGGGTTTTCAAAATCTACATGATACCCCTAAAGTTAATGAAAACCTCTCAAAATACCCATAATGCACTAATCTGTCTTTTTTAAACGTTTATATTATGTACTTTTCATTAATCTTTTGACAATAATTTTGCATGTCGTTATCATAAATATCCTTTAGACAATCATAAACATATTTTCTTTGTAAAAATTAACCGTTTTAAAACTCAATTTTTAGTAGTTTACTAAGTATAGGGGTACCAGTGATAATTTTAAAAACTAAGGGGTACCGCGTAGAATTCGAAAAAACACAGGGGTACCATGTAGAAAAACCCTTTATTTTATGTAGGCATTTTTATTCCAAGTAGGAATTTTTATTTCATGTGAGAATTTAGTCATACGGTAATTTTAATTTCACCTCTATCGCTTGTTACTCCTATAATACGCTACTTTTCAGTTTTCCTTATATACAAACATGAAACATCTTTTAAAATAAATGAAAATGGGTAGTTTTTCATGGTCGGTCATGAGAGAATTTTTAATCCTAAAATTAAAGAGCCAATGAGAGCCCTCTAAAAGAGTTCCCTTTTTATAGATAGAGGATTAAAAACTTTCCAGCGACTGAGAAATTTGGAGGGAAAACTTTCCGCCTCCTTTTCTCTTCCCTCCTTCCTCCTCCCTTCCCTTCCCTTCCCTTCCCCTTCCCTTCCCTTCCCTTCCCTTCCACTTTTCCTATGCAAACAAGGCCTTAATGTTTGCACTTTGCACACACCAGCCAGAGAGGTCAAATAACAAACTAATTCAATTCATTGTAGACCTAATGTTTTCCTACTTATTGATCAAGGTAAATGTAAACATAGCGTGTTCCATAGTATTTCTTCTTTTCCGAACTTTCAAAACCATCCTAAAACGATCTAAACTTTCCTGAATATAAGTTGAACCCCCACAAATTAAGTACTCCCTTCATGAGTAAATAATTGATAATTATTGACTACTACAACCAGATCACTGTAAACAGGTTCATACCTAAGATGATATCGCAGGTCAAGATTATGTAAATGAGCAAAAACCTGCACAAAACATGTATTAAACCAGCAAACTTAGTTCCGCTTTTACAAAATATCAATATTTTAAATCTTGAGTGACAAACAAAACAACTGAATTAGAGAAGGTGATATATACATAATTGACAACGTAATGGAAGATCACTACACTACAAATCAGTGCAGTAAGTCCCGCCTTTTATAGGTCATAACATAATGTCTGAAATGGTTAAAACCTTATTAATTTCACAGCTTTCAAAATGTAGCAATTAGTGTTCCTAATTTCATAAAACATCTCATTTTCAGTAACGAATTAAAAATCAAGTAAATTTCCAACTGTTTTGCAGATATTAATCACAGCCTCACAGCTAATCAAGCAAAATCACAACATATAATCAATCACTATTCACTAGTCTATATCCCACGAAATCCATGAGCGGTATAATAGAATCTGTAATTTTTTTTGTATTAATTATAGGTTAAGTCGACACCTCATTTATTACATATTTCACCTAAATCTATTTTGATTTCAAAAAAAACAATTAGCAAAATCAGATACAAAAATTGAGTAATGGCATGCAATGTGTATTTAAATGAATATGTTTTATCTCTAATTCAAAGCTAATGATTTTGGTTTATAAATTTTCTCAAATTTTATTAAAGATTTTTTTTACCACGAAGTAAATAATAAAAGTTTATAGTATTACTCTATACTGGTAACTAAGTATGCGGTTAAATCATTAATAATAACATCAAGTAAAAAATTTAATAATTTGTAATGTATGGATTATACTAATTTATTTTGTAATTAAAAAAGTGTAGATTTGAGCTTAATAAAAAAAATGTGTAGTTTGATGAAAATGTTACTCCCCTAAGTCGTTGTTTTTGATAGATGAACCATCTCAACCAAAACCTTAAGGTGATGGTTGAGGCCCATATATTATAGTTATATTCTATTATGCCCCCTCACTCGAATGTCCGTTGGGCTCACCAAGTGGAAAAAACCCGCACATGGTATGGGGGCATGTGCACTAACCAACCACTCCTCAAGCCCAACAGGCATTTGAGTGAGGGGGCATAATAGAATATAACTATAATATATGGGCTTCAACCATCACCTTAAGGTTTTGGTTGAGATGGTTCATCTATCAGGTTTGTTCCCTATTTCCTTTTTCATTCAAGTCGCCTTTTGTTCCCTCTTTCCTTATTTGGTATGTTTTGTGTGGTCCAAAATCAGTTACATGTGGGGTAGTGTGTTTTGTGTGGTCCAAATACATTTCCTTAATTCTTGTGTCCAAAAGAAAAGGGAACAAAAAAGTGACTTGGAGGGAGTATATTTTAATGAAAGGATTTAATGGAAAAAAAAATATAATCTTATTTGTTTCCTTATTTAAGGAAGTGCATTATGGTGGGAAAGCATTTCACATTCTTTATTCTATTTTAATATATAGGGGATTGACGACTCTTTGCTACAATCAACATTTATAGGGTGTGTTTGGATAGCAAATGTTAAGGGAAAGGGAGGGGAGGGGGTGGAGGGTGTTTGTTTCTAATGTTCCTCCAAATCTTTCCTATGTTGGAAGGATTTTAGTTTGCTTTGGAGGAGGGAAAATGGATCCCTCCGAATCTCTCGCCCTCCATTTCCATCCACCCTTATTTGCTATCCAAATAAGGGATTTTAAATCTCCTACTCTCCCTCCCTTTCCTTTCCCTCTAAATCCCTCTATCCATACACACCCTTGTTGCATTAACTCTTCTCTGCCTCATATAATAATATTTTCCAGTAAACCAGTTCCACCAGCAATTTGAAACGTTTAGACAAAAGCACCACAGATCATCAATTTCCTACTAAATATGAGCAGGGTTCATGGCAAAGCTTAAGCTGCTGGAAAGTTTGCAGGCTATTTTCCCGCAACTTCAACAAGGCAAAATATTTTCCCCGAATAACCTTGTGAAAGGATTTTTCTGTAAATGCCACCATGATGAGAATATCGCATAATACTAGCCTTAAATAACAGTTTTTTCTTCTTAAGTACACTTTTAAATGCATGTTCGGTTAGCAAATGAGAGTGAAAAGATTTGGAGGGATCCATTTATCCTTGTGCAAGGCAAACCAAAATCCCTCCAACATAGGAAAGATTTGGAGAGAAATTGTATTCAAACACCCATACTTCATTCCCCCTTCCCTTCTCTTCTCTTCTCTCCCATTTCCTTTCCACCTCTAACCCCCTCCCCTCCCTTTCCCTCCTACTTTGCTATCCAAACAAGCGCTTAAGTATAACTTTTGCTTCATCTATGTGGAATACAAAATTCACAGCCAACTAGCAGATTAACTAGAGAAATTACCCTTAAAGACAAGGAACGAATCGTTCGCAAAGCCACCTTTGAAAAGACAGCAGTTCGTAATTCTGCAACATGAAGCTCATAATTTATGGCAGTCACAAAACAAGATTTGAGGCGTAAATAATACAATTATTATGTGAAGTGAAACCGTGATAAAATAACATCAGACTTTAATTAGAGAAGAAATATGGCTCAACGATTCAAATCGGACAGGTCAGAAAGATTCTAAGCAGGATTTACCATTAAACGCTGAGGCACCAGTGCGTGCTATACCATAACCAATTAAAACAGCAGCAGGACTAACAAAAAACGCAAGCATATATGAATTGGCAGCCGTGAAGGAGGCAAGAGCATTGGCATTTCCAGTGGCAGTAGTAAGCCAATCAACTGCGAGTTTAAACAGGAAAGGCACCTGAACATTCAGAACCTGAGACAGAAAAGACTTGGCTCATTTCTTTGTTGGTATAAAAACAAGACACAAAATCAATGACTGATTAATGAGTATATATACGTACACACACATCAAAATCATCATTAAAAAAAATGTGCCGTTAAAATGAAGCAGTGGCCTAGAATTAACAAAGGCAGACCTTAGCACCAACAAGAAAACCCAAGGCTGCTATAACCCTCAGACGAAATTCAAGGTTATCCTTTGACCATAAGGTCTTGACAAGGGTAGAAAGTATTTTCATATCTGCTACTTGATCAGTCTTAGCTTCACGAATATCTTTTAGTTTGACGGCCTGCTTCTCCCCATTTATATCACCAGCTGAAGTTGACATCATGGCAAGCCCTATCATCTTCATCTTCATCTTCATATTCTGGTAAACAATATATCATAAGAAAGTAAAATTAAACAGGAAAGTGCTAAGCGCCAACAAAAACAGACCTAACTATTCTGCCAATTTTGTGCAACAAGAACGAGCTAAACATAATTGCCGTATGTAGACATCCAAGCATTATGTATTTATGTCTCATCCCCGCACGTTCAACTGTTAAGAAATAATGTCCATGAACTTTTCATTGTAAAGTCCAATGCAGGAGTACTCGGTAGTCGGTATAATATTTAGAGGTTTGGGTAGCATTTGGGTTATCATAGAGTAGCAGATGTTATGCACTGCAGCACTGGTATTCAGTTATGAATTTCATTAATAATACTGATCCTGATTTATCAGCACCACAAAGTATCAAAACAGTATTACTCTGCAATCATCATACCTAAACATAATTCAATTTTGAACAAATACAAGTTGGAATAAGTTAGAAGCTAATCAATCTGAAACAAAAAGAAGCAGTGGCGATCAATATATATATAGAGAGAGAGAGAACCTTATCAGAATTGAAAGAAACCTTGTTGGGAAAAAGCACGAATTCCAGTTTGGCCATCGGAGGAAGCAGTGGCGGCGACATGATATGTGAAGAAAAAAAAGCACATGTCGGGGAATTCTGCCGGAGCATCTGTGGAGATGTGATCTTCCGATTGAAATAAGTTCGCAGTGTAGATGATGACCTCCACATTCTGCTGTTTCCGCCTACTCACCCGACTCAATCCTCTCCCCTCTCTTTTAAGTTTTATTACGGAGTATAACAACATATGACTACCCTTAAACCCGTGTATGCATGTGTGGTTTATAAAAAAGGGCAAATTCTCATGGAAGACCATCTTCTAATGGAGACGGGTTAAATATAGTCATTTTAACGATAAATGTTACCATGTGGAAAACAATCTTTTATAGCTTAGAAAAATGGTGATAGTAAAATTTTGTCTCAAATGGGTCACATTTCCTCGTCTTCAGCAAAAGACGAAATGTCACCGTTTTCAGCAAGACTTATTGAAAAGAAAAAAAGGCACGCTAAATGACGTCGACAAATTAGTAAAAAGAATGTCGGCAATTACGCTCTGTTATTTTGGACTAAATTGAATTGAACTAAATTTAATGGAGCTGCACTGAACTGAATTTAACTTAACTTAACTTAATTGAACTAAATGATATTTACCATCTCATTCCACTATAAGCCTTCAGCAATAATAACAACAATAATAATAATAATAATAATAATAATAATAATAATAATAATAATAATAATAATAATACCGGTAGGAGCCTTTAGCAAGACATTGCCAACTAAATGAGACCGTTACTATGACGAGTAGATGTGTTGTTTAATGTTGTTATGTGATGAGGGATTGTCGCGCACCCCTCGACCAAACAGTATTTATAAGACTCAATACCAAACTAATGAATGTAGTAGGGTAAGGACATCGATCCAAAGAGACGGTAACGATTGAGGTATCAGTTTCGGTTAGATTTAGTCTAGCCGATCAAGTTGATGAGTTTGAATAATCTAAGAATAACTAAAGCGAGAAAGGAAAGATTAAAAAGCAAGTAAATGACTGATTACGGGAGTTAGGGGTAGTTAGGGAGTCGAGTCCAATCGCTAGTTTTTAGGGTGAGACGGTCACCTAACCTACAATAGAGGGTAAGATAAAGGTCAAGACGGTCTCTCGATCCAACCAAGTCCAACTAACCCTTGACTCATTTTCCTTAGTCAAGTAAGTCATCTAAAATTGTTGGAGCTAGTGTCCTCCACAGTGAGTGCAATAACATAAATAAACCTCTGTAGGTTCACAGGGTATACTTTGTATAATAATCAGTTAATTAACGTTTATCAATAACGGTTGGCTTGCTAGATAAGTTTGACGTTATTGTCATACAGATGGCGGTGATCAACTGGTCCCTAAAAGTAACACCTATAGGATGTGTTTGAGAGATGTGATTATTTGAGAAAATAATCATATTGATACCCTATTATATGACTAAAAGGTTAGTCAGTGTATTTGACTAAAAGGTTAGTCAAGGTGATGATGAGACGATTATTTAATAATGATTAAATAAAGTTAGCTGAGACGAATTAACTGTAATTCGTAAATTGAATATAAAATGTTATATTTAATTGTTGTATATAATGTAAGCTAATGAAACATAAACCGTTATAATTAATTGGCAAATTATAAATATACGGATATTTATAATTAATGATGTATACATTACATTATATTGGAAGCTAAAATGACCGAAACAAAGTGTCCAGATACACTCGGGTTTTTCCGGTCAATGGGTAGTTATTTGAGGAGACTAAATCTCCTCATATAAACCTAATGAGCCGTGAGATAGAAAAGAGGAGAGAAAATTCAGATTTTATTCTTCTAACCTAATTTCTCACTACTGCCTCCATTATTCACAAAGAGACAAAAGTTAACAGTAACTTTTGATAAAAACACAAAACAAAAGGTTAACAGTAACTTTTGAAAACTTCTAGCAATACTAGGGCATTTCTCATACAGTCTTGGGTGCAACGATTAGGAGGATATCTACCTTGATATCTCTGTTCTTTACGCCAATTGCTAGGACCGGAGGTTGATTTCTAAATCTATACTCTTATTCTTGTTTTCGTTTATGACTAGTATAATCAAGTTATTACTTTTTCGTTATAATCCTATAATAATTGTATTGTGGTAATACCAATTTCCCACAGCATCTGCGTAACCGATTGCGCATAGTTCAGTGTCACCTCCATAAGTCAATACCCAGTCCTTAGTCCTCCGTAGGTACTTAAGGATATTTTTAACAACCATCCAGTGTGTTTCACCTGGATTGCCTTGGTACCAACTCGTCATACTCAATGCATATGTCACGTCTGGACGTGTGCATATCATGGCATACATGATCGATCCTATAGCAGATGCATAAAGAACCCGACTCATGCGCTCGACCTCTTCCGATGTCTTTGGTGCCTGAGCTTTACTCAACTGCATCCTAGAAATCATTAGAAGGTTCCCCTTCTTGGAGTTGGTCATGCTGAACCTCTCAAGAATCTTATCTATATAAGACTCCTGACTGAGGGATAACATCCGTCGTGATCTATGTCTGTAGATACGGATCCCTAAAATTCTTTGTGCCTTGCCCAGATCTTTCATCTGGAAATGGTTCTTTTGAAAGTCCTAGACCTTTAATTAGACTCCTCTAATTAGTTCATTAAATTACATTAACTTATGATTTAGGATCTAGTTATCATGCATGCAAATATAAAAGCATAAATATAAAGATAAGATGAAATTTTCTTACATTGGAAAATTTCGGCAAAATTGGCACAATAAGAAACTCTTTTCTTATTGTTCTTGAGCATGAAAATAATGGATGATCCTCCATAAAACAACCTCCAAAGTAGAAGGCCTCCTTCTTGTTGCATCCAAGATTAAACCCAAAATAATCTTAACTTATTATTAACTAGATAATAAGCAAGACATAATACTACTAATATTGTTGTATTACTACACTAGTAATAGGTTAAGAATATTAGTGTATATGAGTGTATAGAGAGATATAGGAGGTTTTAGTGAGAAGATGTGAAAAATGAATAATCAAGTCAAGTGGAAAAATGAGCAACAAATGCTCATTTAATGGCACTATGGCCGGCACTATTGAAGCCCCAAAATGGGTGATTTTCTTCTTACTTTATTCACATGCATAATCGTAGTGTATGGGATTGTATAATGATCATGATCATGTGTCATACATGTCATAACATAAGATGGAGTGTGGATTTAGTAGAGAATAAACATGATTGTTTTTCTACTAGCTAAAACCGGTTCACATGCATAACCGGACCATTTTGATTTTTGATATTTGTCCCACAAATACTTATTAATCATCTGCTTAATTATCTTGTATAATTAAGAGTTAATTTGATCATGTAACAATTATATGAATCAAATTATATACTTAACTTTTAAGTGATATTTTACCATTATATCAATATATAATAGATCCTACAATGCCCAGTTAATTTATTTTACAACTCCTTGTAAATATAATTAACTAATTACCTCTACCTCAAAATATATGCATAACCTCAACTAATTTAATGAATTAACGATTAATCATTAAATTAAATCTTATTTAATCGTATTAAAATAAGACGTAAACTTTATTCAGTCAGTTATCGTATAATTGACTAATAAACTTAAGTGGAATGAGTTCCCAACTCAATTTCCAATAAATACCTCTCGTAACTAAACGTACATATCAAATATATGTAATGCTCTAATTAAACTGTATCGTATACAAATAATTAGTATTCTATTTGGGTCTCATCCTATAGGTGTGACCTAAAGGGATCAGTTGATTACCGCCGTCATACGACAATAACGTCAAACCTAGTCGCCAAGCGTACCGATTTACGTTATCAACTGACGTGGATTATCCAAAATTACTAATCATGCCACGTAATTTCCAAATGAGATTTATTAACCATACAATGCCACTATTGTTGGAGGACACTTACTCCACAATCTCCCCAACTTGTCCGATACAAGTTGTGCATGTAGCAACACTATTGCGGAGGACTCCTCCTCCTACAATTTATCCCACTTGTCTCGACAAGTTGTGTGCTACCGATTCTCTTGTCTCTTTTGCGTCACATCCTCCCACTCATTGCAAGGTGTCTTACAGGTCGCACTTGCAATTGAAATTATAAATAGAGTGGTTTTCTCGATCTGGGAGAGTAACTGTTTGACCGGAAAATCTACCAGAGATCTCTTCCGAGCGTGGCCACGCATTTCCAGTTACTACTCCTCTAGTGGCCCGAAGATGTTAATACCCAACGTGGGTGGACAATTCCTGTTGACCCATCTTACACTGTATGATGCAGATCACCATGACCCAGAAGATGTCCATCGGCCTCCTTTCACGGCACGACCTAGGACAAAAACCAAAGTCAATCGGAAACTACATTGACTCAGGTAAATGGTCGCCAATCTAAAGAATCGACTCATAGGAATAAAATAGAAATCCCCGCCACGACCAGCCTTCAACAATTTTTATAAGGGACCTCTATTAGTCACTCCCCCCGGAAACCCCCCCCCAAGAGTGTCTCCACAGTCTGTCTATGTAAACGACCAGTCATCTCCATGACCCCCATGGGCTGAACCAACCCATCGATCGCTTTCAATCTAGTCACTTCGAGACGTCACCTCAAATGAGTGACTAGGGACAAAACACTAAGTTCATCCTGTTCACTTGAATTGGGTTCAACTTTTCTTTCAACCAATTCGGATAAACAAAGTATTAAAATTTAGTCAAACTAAATAAGGAGTTTTTAATGAAACTCTAACAATGAATGCGATTATCTAATATTTGGAAAAATTGATACGCTATCAATAATTTCATATCTCATAATCTCCAACAATTCAGGTACATATTTCAATCCCATTGAAATGACATGACTATCATGTTCAGCCTGCAAAAGCATAGCTAATGAATTAGCAATACTTGCATCTCTCCCATCGTTCTGATCGCTATTTCTTTTTGTCTACGTAATCTCATATTACATAAAACTTTCTGAGTACGTGTCTAGGTTTGAATCTAGACTTAGGACTTTTGGCCTAAAGGTAGCTCCCACGGTTTTACCAGTATCATGGGATAGGATATACAACTATAGGAACTACTTCTAGTCCCTCCAATACTGTCGAATCCAAGCTACTTTCATATGCACCATCATATGATGCAATGTACTCTATTTCCGTTGTGAAATCCGCAATGATAAACTGCCTGGAACAATTCCAGCGGATACATGACATTTATATTTGAAAATGTCATTCCTACGTGGAACCTTTCCAATAATATTTTCTGCTTGGAACTCTTCCAACAGACAAATCTTCTATAAAACAAAGCCAGTTCGTGATTTCAAATCACTTTGATTAGATTGGAAACTATAGTCTATGTAACCACTTACACACAACTCACTGTAAACTCCAAACACATGGAACATATCTTTAGTCCTTCGCAAGTACTTAAGAATGTTCTTTATGGCTATCAAGTGACTCTCACTTGGATTTGATTGCAAATGATTCGTCATACTCAAAGCATGCGAAATGTCGGATTGAATATACATCACAGCGTTTATAATTGATCCCGCAGCGGAAGCAAAAGGAATCAATTATCATGTGTTCAACTTTCTTGAACTAGCCAAAGATCTTATCAATATAAGAATTTTGACTTAATGCTAATATCCTTTCTTATTTATCTTCATAAATCCAGATATCTAAAAGATGTATTCTACTTCTCCAAAATATTCCATCATCTAAAATGATCAATATGTCTCCACATATAAGACTAATGCACACCACATTACTCCCACTAAACTTCATGTATAAACATAATTCCTCGAGATATCGAGAAATTTTACAACGACATGATTGACACACTAATTCCAACGCTTTAATGCTACTTAAGACATCCCTCTTAAGCTTGCAAATTAAACTTAGGATGTTAGGATCTACGAACCCACAGGTGAATATAAAATATACTACCTCTTCTAGAATCGTATTCAAGAAGGTGGTTCTTGAGGTCCAATTGACATCATACTATTATGATATGTTGTAATCGCTAAGTATATTCGAATGGATCAAAGAAGTAAGGTTGGTGCAAAACTCTTTGCCTACCAATTTATCTTTGAAAACATTTTAATGTTCATCCATGCAAATTTCGATTACATTGAAGAGGTCGTACTTCTTCAAGTAAAATTTACCAGTTCACATACCTGTCCATCACTGAAACACCAAACTAGGGGCTAAGACAAGAATAGAAACACACAACTCAAGACAAGGACAAGATAGATAAAACCCTGTATTCAGGACTACCAAGACAAGCACAGATAGTTCTAAATGCAGTGAATCCCAAGCTAAACTCACCCACTAAGACTAGCACAAGTGAATGACTCTAACTCAGGCCAACAAACTAAGACTAGCACAAGTTTGTTGAGGATTGAGAGCTAACCAAGACTGGCACAGGTTAACAAAGAAAGAGTGGAAACTCTGGTTTTTATCATTCAGCATTCTGAGTTTCTTTCAATGGCAAAAGGCTCTTTATATAGAGCATTACAAAAGATCCTCACCATCCAACATAAGACTACATCTAAGGGCTTAAAGGACCCTTGAAATAACAACAAATGAGATACAAAAGTCTACTAGTAAGACGAGCAAAACAGACTGCAACAACTTCAGAAAAAGCAACTGAAAAGTAAGTTTGTCTCCTTTCCTGAAATGGCATTGTTTGAGCAGTTTTCTTTGGGGTTGTTTTGGCTGTCTGGTGCTTCAAATGGAACCTTGAGAGGGACTTCTAAGCTCCTTCCAACGTCCTTATTAATACTACTAAGGGTCACACAAAAGTAAGATGCCTTTGTTCATCCATTGGTCTTGAAACCAGCCTGGCTCTCAAAGTGACTGATTAACTTGTGGGCTGTTTTACTTGAACTTCCAAGGATAATTTGGAAAAGTTATCCTGGACTTTTTTATAGCTAAGGACCTCAACTAGATGGGAAAAGAAGTTGGAGCCCTTTCTTGGACAATTGCTGTAGGATATGTGGCCTGGAACTGGTACTTGTGTCTGTGGAATCCTTCTGGTTGTTGTTGATTTGGGACCTTGTTACTCTGGTTGGCATGGCTTGTGTAGATGTTGTTGTTGCTTGATCATGAGCCTTTGATGGTGTCATAACTTGATTGTGTGTTGCTTGGACATGGTTACCTTTTGTTGCTTTTGAAAACTTAGTTGTTTGGACTTGATCTGCCTTAGACTGAACATGGGTGTCTTTGTTGGTTGTTGTCTGAACTGGATTGCCAAATGAGGTTGCTCCCCTAGCTCCTGCTTCATCCTCCCCAGGTTGGAAAGATTTGAGCATCAAATCTCCAGGGTTCTCTTCTTCACTGTCATAGTAGGGGCTAAGGTCTCCTATGTTAAATGTGCCATGAACTCCATATTCTCCTGGCAAATCCACCTTGTAAGCATTGGCTCCCACCTTTTCTATGACTTCAAAAGGGCCTTCTGCTCTAGGCATAAGTTTGTTCTTTCTTTTGCTTGGGAACCTTTCCTTTCTGAGGTGTAACCACACCAGGTCACCTGCTTGAAACTCCTTCTTTCCTCTTGGCACCTTGGCTTTGATTTTGTACTGCTCATTAGTCTTCTCTATGTTTCTCTTAACCTGTTCATGCAACCTGAGCATTTGTTCCACCCTTTTCTTGGCATCATAGTTCAGTATCTCTTTAGGCACATTGGATAGCTCCATAGGCATGAGTGGGTTGCTGCCATAGACCACCTCAAAGGGACTGTGGCCAGTACTTGATGAAGGGGCCCTGTTGAAGGCAAATTCTGCTTGGGCTAGTTTGAGATCCCAATCTCCTAGTGACTTCTTCACAATGCACCTCAGTATTCTCCCTAGGGTTTTGTTGGTGATTTCTGTTTGACCATCAGTTTGAGGATGGTGGGATGTACTAAAAAGCAGCCTGGTGTCTAGGAGCTTCCACAGGGTCTTCCAGAAGTAACTCATAAACTTTGTATCCCTGTCTGAAACAATTGATCTAGGCACTCCATGTAGTTTGACTACTTCTTTGAAGTAAAGCTCAGCAACCCCTGAGGCATCCTCAGTCTTCCTACATGGCACAAAGTGAGCCATTTTGCTAAATCTGTCAACCACAACCATGATGGAATCCTTTCCCCTAGGAGTCTTGGGCAGAGCCACAATGAAATCCATGCTGATGTCTTCCCAAGGTTTGTCAGGTACAGGCAGTGGAGTGTAAGGTCCTGCTTGGAAAGAACTCTTTGCCTTTTGGCAAGTAGAACACCTCCTAAGAATAGCTTGAACATCCCCTTCCATCCTAGGCCAGTAAAACTGATCTTGCAGGATATCCATGGTCTTCTGCACCCCAAAATGTCCTGCTAGCCCATTAGAGTGGACTTCCCTCACCAATAGGTCCCTGTATGAGCCCCTAGGGACACACAATTTGTTCCCTTTAAACATGTAACCTTCCTGCAGCTGATACTTGGTCTCTTTTACTCTAGGACTGTTCTGCAGGGTTAACCAATCCTCCATGAAATCAGGATCATCCTGGTACAGCTCCTTCATAAACTCAAAGCCTAGCACCCTTTGTTGGATTGTCACCAACATAGAATGTCTCCTAGACAAGGCATCTGCTACCACATTTGACTTACCTTCCTTATATTTGCTTGAGAAATTGAAAGACTGAAGGTATTCAACCCATTTTGCATGCCTTGCACTGAGCTTGTGTTGGCCATTTATGTATTTCAAGGCCTCATGATCAGAGTGAAGTACAAAAGGCTTGGGTTTAAGATAATGGCTCCAGTACATGAGGGCTCTTACCAAGGCATAAAACTCCTTGTCATATGTGGAGTAATTGAGCTTAGCCCCATTGAGCTTCTCACTGAAGAAGGCCACAGGATTCCTTCCTTGGATGAGTACTGCTCCAATCCCTACCCCACTTGCATCACACTCTACTTCGAATAGCTGATCAAAATCAGGTAGAGCTAGTATAGGTGCCTCACAAAGCTTCTTTTTGATGAGCTCAAAGGCTGCTTGTGCCTGTTCAGTCCACTTGAACTCACCCTTCTTCATCCCTTCTGTTACAGGCACCATGATAGTGCTGAATCCCTGTATGAACCTCCTATAGAAGGAGGCTAGGCCATGAAAACCCCTAACCTCAGTGATGTTCTTGGGAATAGGCCAAGACTTGATGGCTGCAATCTTCTCCTGATCCACAGATATGCCCTTGGCAGAGATGACATACCCCAAGAATTTAACCTCCTCAGCCATGAAAGTACACTTCTCCATTTTCCCAAAGAGCTTATGCTCTCTCAGTTTCAGAAACAACAACTTTAGATGGTTCAGATGTTCAGATTTGCCCTTACTATAGACCAGGATATCATCAAAGTACACCACAATGAACTGACCTATGAAAGGCCTTAAGACTTCAGTCATAAGTCTCATGAATGTACTAGGGGCATTGGAGAGACCAAATGGCATCACCAGCCATTCATAGAGCCCATGCTTGGTTTTAAATGCTGTTTTCCACTCATCCCCCTCCCTGATTCTCACCTGGTGGTAACCTTGCCTAAGATCTATCTTGGAGAATAGACTGGCTCCACTTAACTCATCCAACATGTCATCCAGCCTTGGGATGGGGAACCTGTACTTGACAGTGATATTGTTAATGGCCCTGCTGTCAATACACATTCTCCATGAACCATCCTTCTTAGGGACTAGGAGGGCAGGCACTGCACAAGGACTCAAAGATTCCCTGACAAATCCCTTTGACATCAGCTCCTCCACCTGCCTCTGCAACTCTTGGGTGGACTTGGGGTCACTCCTGTAAGCTGGCCTGTTAGGTAGCATGGCACCTGGAATGAGGTCTATCTGGTGCTCTATGCCCCTTAGGGGGGGAAGTCCTGATGGTAGTTCTTCTGGAAATACATCCTCATGCTCACTGATCAGCTCCTTTACCTCTGGGGGCACCTCAACTGGTTCCTCAACCTGTTTGGATAAGAGGAAATATACAGGTTGTTCTTGTTCCACCTCTCTGAGCATGGCTGCCTCTGTGAGGAAAAGAACCTCCTTGGATCCACTGGTACTAGGACTACCATAGTCCCTAGTGTTTGGGGGTAAAGGTGTCAGGACTATCCTTTGATTCCCATGTCTAAAAGTGTACACATTGCTCTTCCCTTTATGCAAGGCATCTTTATCAAACTCCCATGGTCTGCCCAGCAGTAAATGGCATGCATCCATAGGCACTACATCACAAGTCACCTCATCCTTGTAGGTGCCTCCAATAGAGAAGGACACTAAACATTGTTGATCAACCCTTACTTCAGCACCCTTGTTCAGCCATCTGAGTTTGTAAGGGTTGGGGTGGGGTTTGGTCTCCAAGTCAAGCTTGTTAACCAAGGTAACTGAGGCCACATTGGTGCAACTTCCCCCATCTATGATCACATTACAAACCCTCCCTTGAATAGTACACCTGCTCCTAAAGATTAGAGATCTCTGGTCTTCTTCTAGGGGTTGATGCTGAGAGTGCATAACCCTCCAAAGAACAAGGTTGTGACCAGTGTCTGGTGGGGCTACTACCAAAGGGGCATCACCTTCCTCTTCCTGTTCTCCTGTTCCCTCCTCCTGCTCATACTCAATGAGCCCTTCCTTCTCCCATTCCATGACTTCCACTGCTGTCAAGGCTCTTCTTGAGGGACAGTCTCTCTTAAAGTGGCCATAACCTTGACATTGATAACATTTTCTCTTTTCTTCTGAAGGGGTGAGGGTAGGTTGCTGACTTACAGGTGCCTTACCCTTGTCCAAGGGGTTCCTATTAAAAGTTATGGGAGTCCTAGGACCCTCCCCAATTCTGACCCCAGCATAAGGTTTAGTTATAGCAGGTTTGGTGAAAGACTTGGTTGTTTCCTTCCCCATTTTCTCAACCCTAAGGGATAGGTTCACCACATCCTCGAAGGACCATAGGGGCTGCATCCTAACCTTGTTAGCAATGCCTGGGCTTAGGCCTTCTAGGAATCTAGCAATCCTTTGTTCAGGTTTCTCAGTGATGTCACATTGAAGGGTAAGCTGCTCAAACTCTCTCAGATAAGACTCAACAGATTTTTCATTTTGTTTTAGTTTAGACAGCTTGATGAACAAATCCTGAGTATAATCCTTAGCAACAAACTTGTTCAACATTTTTTTCTTCAACTTAGACCAGGATTTGATGGGTTCCTTACCCTCCCTAGCCCTTAGACTCTTCATGGTTTCATACCACAGGGAAGCATACCCTTTCAATTTCAGAATAGCTACTTTAAAGGCTTTAGCATCATTGTATCCTTTGTATTCAAAGACTCTCTCTATATCCCTAAGCCATTCTAACAAATCATCAGGATTTAAGCTACCAGAAAACTCAGGAATGTCTACCTTGAGGTGTTTATCAGTGAGGCCATGCCCTGAAGCTCTGCTCCTTGTGGATTCATCTGAGTCTGAAGGTTCCTCCTCTTCAGGTGGTCTGACCCTGCCTCCTGGTGGACCTAGGCCTCTCCCACGACCTCTGCCTCTTCCTCCAGCAAATATTTGGTTGCCTATCACCTGATCCAAGGCTCTGGTTAGGGTGGTTACAACCTCAGCCAGGCCCTCCATCCTTGCTTCTACTCCTGCCAATCTCTCTTCACTCATTGGGCTATTTTTGTAGTTTTGAATGTAGTTTGGTTAAATGAACTCACAGTAGAAATAAACCTTAGCTCTGATAACCAATTTGAAACACCAAACTAGGGGCTAAGACAAGAATAGAAACACACAACTCAAGACAAGGACAAGATAGATAAAACCCTGTATTCAGGACTACCAAGACAAGCACAGATAGTTCTAAATGCAGTGAATCCCAAGCTAAACTCACCCACTAAGACTAGCACAAGTGAATGACTCTAACTCAGGCCAACAAAATAAGACTAGCACAAGTTTGTTGAGGGTTGAGAGCTAACCAAGACTGGCACAGGTTAACAAAGAAAGAGTGGAAACTCTGGTTTTTATCATTCAGCATTCTGAGTTTCTTTCAAGGCA